>JAKOGI010002019.1:0-151257 GCA_029747015.1 Carnegiea gigantea | reverse complement strand
TATGTATGTATGTATTTGTATATGTGTGTGTGTATATATATATATACACACACACGCACATGCGAACACAGACACATGGCTATTCGTAAGCATATGTATACATGTCTCTGTCTCTCTCTCTTTGTGTGAGCGTGCGTGTGTATATATATATATAGATACATGCATGCATACGCAGATTGGTACATTTACATGCACACATATACATATACATGTACATATATACGCGCACACACATATTTGTGTGTGTGTGTGTGTGCATATATGTGTGTGTATCTATCTTTCTATATATATGTATGTGCATGTGGGTGTATATGCATATATATATATATATATATATATATTTATATATATATATATATATATATATATATATATATATATATATATATATATATTATTTCTTTGGTCATTTCAGCTAACGTCTTCAATTGGATATCAACATATCTCAACAACAAATTTTAAATTATGAACAGTGAGTTTTAAATCTATGTTACAATACCCATAAAATTTCGAGAAATCAAAAAAACGGGGATCTATATGAATCAATTGAGAGGAAGAAATTCCTAGTATTTTGAATTAAGTGTCGAGATGAAGTTCCTAATATTCTAAGTTGATGACTGAAAATTGCGTTTATCCGTAGTCGCGCTTAATGGGTTCAATTTGAGGTTGGGTTATGTGGGCAAGAAGTAATGGATTAGCTTGGGTACCTTAAAATTAGAAAGTTAGTAAAACCATTTTAATAAGATGTAGCATCATTTAGGTGACTTGAATTCTAATGTACATTATTTAAAAAAAAAAAAGAAATAGATAAAGCAAAAAAGGGGGTGGAAGAGGGGAAGACCCCATCCCTTGGCCAAGGCCGTCTAAGTAAAACAAAAAAGATTCTTTTATTTTCTCTTTCTTCCCTCTCTTGGAATAAAAACCTAACCCTTCTCTTTTTCGCTCAAAACCTTAAGAAGATATATAAATCTTCTTCCTCCATTATTTACAGCTCACAACTACCTCCTATTCCTCTCTCAATATTCCTCCCCTCTTCACGTCTAGAGGAAGCAAGAACGTTTCCTTTCGATTTATCAATAAAAAGTTGTTTAAGAACTCGATTTCTCTTTTTTATATGAGAATTAGTACTCAAATAGTCCCAAAAGAATTTTAATCATCTCTTTAAAGTTCTAACATATAAAATTTTTTAGGCAAATGTCAGTAGGGAAGTGAGGGGATTGACAACTCTCGTGGTGAGGAGAAAAACCAACGTTTGATCGACAAGGTAATCTAGTTCTCTAAAAATTTCAGATCTAGTTGATGTGATATTTTCGAACTTCTAGCCATGGAAATCTTCCTCTTTCTCATTTTTGTCACAAATTAAAATTTTCACATTAGATTAATTTTGTTTACATTCTCAAATTTATCATTTGGATGTGAATTTTTCCATATGTTCTCTTTTCCGTAAATTTTGAATCATTTGAGTTGGATTTGGGTGGAAGGAGATACACTCAATACATTGAAATTGCGCAAAAACTGACCAACCTGAGACCCTGAGCATTTTGGCATGTTTACCCTCAATTGAGTTTGAAGGTCACCCTATTCCTGGAAGTATGGTTCTTAGAAAAGTGCTAAGATTTCTATATCTTTCAATTTGATCGGAGTTGGATATGGTTTATTATAGAATTTGGAGTCAAATTTAAAATCTGGACCTTATTTTGCTACGACCTTAAGTATTGAAAAGCAAACTAAAATTTTGTGCATGTCCATGAATAAATGTAAAGCCCAATGGTTTGGAAAGCATAATGGCACCTGAGGGTACTTTTAAGAACCTAGGAGGGATAACCTAACCACTTAGTGTAATTTTCAAGTTATGGTTTATCCTTATCTAAGTTAAGCTCAAGTCAGCGACAGTCTTGCGATAGAAGTAAGATACACGTCGGAATTTTGATATCCCTGTGCATAGTTGTGGATGTTGTTTCCCGATTCAATCAATGATTTGAGTTGTTCAATTATTATTATGGCCTCTGTACTATTTTGTGTTTTCAATGATTTTTTTTTTTGGTTACAATTGGATTTCAATAGGTTAATTAGATAAATGATATTTAAAAAAAATGCTTATATTCTTATTCTGAAGTATTTAATAACTTGTTAAATTACTTCTAGAAGGATGTTTCTTAAAATATTAAGTCATGAATGTTTCCTAGTTATAATATTACATTCTATGGTTGAATTCCTTACTCTACCAATTGAAGCTTGCGAAGATCGAAGTTTTAAATTGGGTGCGTCCCTAAAAAACTGCTTACTTTAATCTGCTTTTATGTTTCCTAAACTGCAAAGGTGAAAACTTGATTTTCCTGAACTAAAAATATATTTAATCCACCACCTTGGACTAATATAACTCATTAACTAATTTTTTAACGTTAAGCACCAAGAATTAATTTAAAGGAAAGACTCAATCACCGCTTTTCAATAAGCGAAAAAGATGATGAGATTTTTGTACAAAGAGAACAAGCTTAAGAGCTTCTTTTAGTCAAAATTCAGATCTGACTGTTTTTACAAGGCCACAAGCGTATCTCTAGAATAGAATACCCTCCTCTACAAGTCTAAAGTTAACCAATAGGGTTACAAGTATGTGTAATCAATGATGTTAGAGCACTACAAATACCCAACAAAATGCTTGCAAAAATAAAAGGAAAACGAGGACCACTATCTAGTTGATAATGCGCTGAAATTTTCTGCCTTCCATTAGGTTGCCCAAAAAGTTTCTTGATTAAAACGTAGCATGATAAGACCAGCATTGACCTTCAATAATTTTTCGCTTGATGACCTGAATAATACTTAGTGTTTGGAGGTGTCCTATAGTTATTAGGAAGTAGACATATGGTGATATAAATAAATATTGAATTCACAAAACTGAAGCTCATTTGCTCGCCTATATAAAAGCTAGAAGTTGAAGAAAAATTCCAGGCAGAAACTGAAATCGTAAATACTAAGTGTCTTACACCTAAAATCATCTTACTTTGTGTTGGGTTTCGTGGCCCAAAATCCAAGTACCGGCACGGTGGGACCGTGCTATACAGGACACGGGCGTGTCAAGATGAAGAACGTCCAGTCGAAGAGGATAGAAAAACGGCACGGGGGTGCCGTGCCACGTGGCACGGTCATGCCCTGTGTGTTTACGCCGCCTCTCTCGGTAGGCGGTTAGAGTTCTGTTCAAGGGGAAATTCCACCTGGCAGCTAGGGTTGCAAGTTAGGGGGGAAAACCCTACTTTTGAGACCCTATATAAAGAGGGTCAAGTCTAGGATCTAAATATCTCCAGTACTCATACATACATTGAGAGGTAGAAGTACTTTGTGAGAGATTACAATAGAGAGGTTGTAATTCTGCTCTTAGATCAAATCGCTGTGGTGATTGTGATCGTGTTGTATTCTTCCTGCTCATAGTGAATTGTTCTGGTGCTGTCGCCGTCCGTGGTTTTTCCCGCATTGGGTTTTCCATGTTAAATCTCTTGTCTTCTTATTTCTGTTTTCTGTTATTCACTTGAATTCTGAATCTCTAACTCATCCTATCGCTTCCGCTATTATTGTTGCTCTAATATTATTCCTAACAAGTGGTATCAGAGCTTTGGTTATAGGATGTCTTCTATCATGAAGGTAGATATTCAGAAATTCGATGGGGAGATTAGTTTTAATCTCTGGAAGGTGCAGATGAGAGCAGTTCTCATTCAGCACGGGTTGTGGAAGGTTCTGAAGGGACCTCACGTAAAACCTGAGAAGATGACAGAAGAACAGTGGGCTGAAGATGTAAAGAAGAGACGTGGGTCGTTGATGGAGGACGAATGGGAGGAACTGGAGCTGAAAGCGGTGTCAGCCATACAGTTGTACTTGGCACCACATGTCCTGCGAGAGGTGCTGGATAAGACAACTGCGGTGGATCTGTGGGCTCGGCTGGAGGAACTCTACTTGACGAAGAGTCTCGCCAATAAGATCCGTTTGAAGGAAAGGTTGTACACCTTTCGTATGGCTGAAGGTACTCTTGTCCAAAAACACTTGAATGAATTTAATTCTATTCTAGTAGATTTGGAGAGGTTGGATGTTAAAATTGAGGATGAGGATAAGGCCATTCTGCTTGTTGTGTCTCTACCCCCTTCCTACAAACACTTTAAAGAAATCATGTTATATAGTAATTCGGATACTATATCGTTTGAGGATGTGAAGTCTAACCTGCTGTCTAAAGAAAAGTTTGACCAAGACATCCATGCTGATCAGTCTGAGGAATTAGTTGTCAGGGGTAGAACCACTGAGAAAGGGGGGAACGGTAATAAGAAAAAGAACCGTTCTAAGTCAAGGAATCCTCATTCTAACAAAACCTGCCACTACTGCAACAAATTGGGTCATATCAAGGCTAACTGCTGGAAATTAAAGAAAAAGAATGAAAAGGAGGATAAGGAGAAAACTGCTACAGCTGATTGTGTAGTAGAGTCGGAGTCTGATGGTGATGTGTTATTTGCTACTTCTTTGTCTACCACCTCCGAAAGGGGAGTGGATGTTGATTGGGTTTTAGATTCTGGTTGTATATTTCATATGTGCCCTCATAAGGACTGGTTTGTCACCTATGAGGTAGTTGACACTGGGGTGGTACTTATCGATAACAATGCTAAATGTAAAGTTGCAGGGATAGGTACTGTTCAGATAAAAACCCATGATGGGGCAATTAGAACATTGTCTAAAGTGCGCCACATACCTGACATGACTCGTTGTTTAATATCCTTGGGTACTCTTGAGACTAATGGTTGCAGGATTTCAATAGAAAATGGTGTCCTAAAGGTAACTAAGGGAGCCATGGCGATAATGAAGGGATTGAGGCAAGGCAATCTCTACATTCTACAAGGAACTACAGTTACAGGTGTAGCTGCAGTTGGTACAACAGATGATACAAAGTTATAGCACATAAGGTTGGGCCATATGAGTGAGAAAGGGTTGACCAGTCTGGGTAAGAAAGGTTGTCTTGGTAACGCCAGTACGGGTAAGCTCGATTTTTGTGATCACTGCGTCTTTGGGAAACAAAAGAGGGTAAGTCTCTCGAAAGCAACACACCGTACTCAAGGGATCCTTGACTACATTCATTCTGATTTGTGGGGTCCTTCAAAGGTTCCTTCTTGTGGAGGTAAGCGTTACATGTTAACTTTTGTTGACGATTTCTAACGCAAGATTTGGGTTTACTTCTTGAGACAGAAAAATGAGACATTCTCCATGTTCAAGAAGTTCAAGGCTCTGGTTGAAAACCAGACTGGGAGAAAGATCAAGAAACTTAGGACTGACAATGTTCTTGAGTTCGTTGAGTCAGAGTTTGAAGAGTTCTGCACGAAAAATGGCATAGCTAGGCACAAGACGTTGGTTGGTAAACCACAGCAAAATGGGGTTGTAGAACGAATCAACAGGACTCTACTGGAGAAAGCTAGATGTATGCTTTCACATGCCGAGCTTTGGGATCGCAAGGCCTTTTGGGCAGAGGCTATTTCTACAGCCTGCTACCTGATAAATCGTTCACCACACACCTCCATTGACTTCAAAATCCCAGAAGAAGTATGGTCAGGTAATCCTGTTGATTATTCTAATTTAAGAATATTTGGATGTCCTGTGTTTGCCCATGTAAATAATGGGAAATTAGCCCCCAGGGCTGTCAAATGTATGTTACTTGGATATGCATCTGAGTCTAAGGAATACCGCATGCGGTGTCCTGAGTCAAAGAAAGTAATTCAAAGCAGGGATGTTACTTTCAATGAGACTGCTATGTTATCTTCTGGGAAGAATACTGTTGTTCCTTCTACTGATGCAGGTAATCAGGAAGATGCCAATGTGGAGGTAGAGATGGAGACCGTAACAGCTCAAGGTGGAGCTACTAATCAACCCAATAGGGAGGCCCAGGTTACTGAACCTGGAACTATCAGTCCCAATCAACCTCAGGAGGAGGTTGCCCATTCTATAGCTCGTGATCGTCCTCGAAGGGAGATCAGGAAACCTGCCCGTTACAATGATGATGAGGGGCTGATAGCATAGGCACTTTCAGTTGCAGAGGAAGTGCCAGAAGGTGCTGAACCTTCAAATTATACTGAAGCAATCACTTGCCCAAGTTCACCTAACTGGATCCTAGCTATGCAAGAAAAGATGGAAAGTCTGCAAAAGAACCGAACATGGGAACTCTGTGAACTGCCTAAAGGCCGAAGAGCCTTAACTGCCAAGTGGATCTACAAGAAGAAAGAAGGAATTCCTGGAGTTGAAGATGCAAGATGGAAGGCACGGTTGGTTGTTCGTGGTTGCAACCAAAGGGAAGGTATTGACTACAATGAGGTCTTCTCCCCTGTTGTTAGACATACCTCTATTCGAGTCCTTCTTGCATTTGTCACATTGTTTGACTTGGAGTTGGAGCAGCTTGATGTGAAAACCGCATTCCTACATGGAGAGCTGGAAGAAGAAATTTACATTAGACAACCTGAAGGGTTTGCAGTTCCTGGAAAGGAACAATTGGTATGTAAATTGCAAAAGTCCTTGTATGGACTCAAGCAAGCTCCAAGGCAGTGGTATAAATGTTTTGATATGTTTATGACTGAAAAAGGGTATACACGTAGTAGATATGACAATTGTGTGTACTTTAGACAGTATTCTGATAGTACTTTTATTTATCTACTGCTGTATGTCGATGATATGTTGATTGCTTCTAAAGACAAGAACTTAATTGGCATACTGAAATCTCAACTCAGTGAGGAGTTTGAGATGAAAGACTTGGGTGCAGCAAAGAAGATACTAGGCATGGAGATCCACAGGGATCGGAAAGCAGGTAAACTGTACTTGTCTCAAGAACGGTACCTTGAGAAAGTACTAAGTAAATATAACATGGACAACTGCAAGGCAGTTTCTACTCCGCTTGCTGCACACTTCAGGCTGTCTGCGGGATGCTGCCCGCAAACAGAGGAAGACATCAGAAGAATGTCCAATGTACCTTATTCTAGTGCTGTTAGTAGTTTGATGTACGCTATGGTTTGCACTAGACCAGACTTATCACATGCTAAAAGTGTGGTAAGTAGATATATGCACAATCCTGGGAAGGATCACTGGGAAGCTGTGAAATGGATCCTTCGATATGTGAAGGGTACTATAGGGAAGAGGTTGGTGTTTGATAGAAACAAAGCTGATACATCAGATGTTGTAGGCTTTGTTGATGCTGATTGTGCTGGTGACTTGGATAGGAGGAGGTCCATATCTGGGTATATCTTCATCATGTGTGCAAGTGCTATCTCCTGGAAAGCATCATTGCAGTCTATTGCAGCCTTGTCTACTCCTGAAGCTGAGTACATTGCTGCTACTGAAGGGGTGAAGGAAGCTACCTGGCTAAGGGGCCTTGTGATCGAGCTCGGAGTCCCTCAAATTCCGACTGTTGTGTTTTCTGATAGTCAGAGTGCCATCCACCTGACTAAGAACGATGTCTACCACTCGAAGACCAAGCACATTAGTGTGAAATACCACTACATTAGAGACACAGTTGCTGCAGCTGAAATAATAGTGAAGAAGATTCACACGTCAGAAAATCCTGCTGACATGTTAACCAAGCCTCTACCATTGGCTAAGTTCGAGCATTGCTTGGACTTAGTGGGTATTCACAGCCACTAAGTGCCCATCGAGGCAGTGCCCCTAGGGAGGGGGCGTCACCCTTCGGAGTGCAATGACGGAGTCAGAAAGCAGCGATTGGAGATTTTGATCCAAGGTGGAGATTGTTGGGTTTCGTGGCCCAAAATCCAAGTACCGGCACGGTAGAACCGTGCTATATAGGACACGGGCGTGTCAAGACGAAGAACGTCCAGTCGAAGAGGATAGAAAAACGGCACGGGGGTGCCGTGCCATGTGGCACGAGGTGACCGTGCCACGTGGCACGGTCGTGCCCTGTGTGTTTACGCCGCCTCTCTCGGAAGGCGGTTAGAGTTCTGTTCAAGGGGGAATTCCACCTGGCGGCTAGGGTTGCAAGTTAGGGGGGAAAACCCTATTTTTGAGACCCTATATAAAGAGGGTCAAGCCTAGGATCTAAATATCTCCAGTACTCATACATACATTGAGAGGTAGAAGTACTTTGTGAGAGATTACAATAGAGAGGTTGTAATTCTGCTCTTAGATCAAATCGCTGTGGTGATTGTGATCGTGTTGTATTCTTCCTGCTCATAGTGAATTGTTCTGGTGCTGTCGCCGTCCGTGGTTTTTCCCGCATTGGGTTTTCCACGTTAAATCTCTTGTCTTCTTATTTCTGTTTTCTGTTATTCACTTGAATTCTGAATCTCTAACTCATCCTATCGCTTCCGCTATTATTGCTGCTCTAATATTATTCCTAACACTTTGAACCCTCAAAGCTCTAAAATCTTCAAAATTCTTAGAGGATCAACTCCTAGAAGTCTATTCTCTTGACTTGTATAAGGAGATGCTCAAAACTTGGCCTTTTTCTTAACGATTTTAAGGAAGGTGACATTTTGCCCTGCATCGAACACCCTCTTGAGAAGGATTTGCCCTCAAATCCTTCGCTTTCAAAATCTTCTTAGAAACTCCAATATAATCATCACATCCTCACTTAACTTTAGATATATGCCACTTGAGGCTCGGTCAATCAATTTCAATTGTATCTTCTTCAAAGGCCCGTTTGTTTGGCAATGGGACTCTGGGAGTGAGATATCATCAATGTAATGAAGTGGGAGTTATAGGGTGCAAATAAACCTAGCAAATGGGTCATTTGAGTCGGGTATGAATCGGGTCTGAGTTCGATTTGGGTCACTTTCGGATCAACTATATTCGGGTCGGGTTCGGGTTCGGTTCGGGTGAAGTACGGGTTTGGGTCACTTTCGGATCAATCATGTTCAAGTCGGATGAAGTTCGGGTTCGGATTATTTACAGGTACCATGTTCGGGTCGGTACGGGTTTGCTTCGGATGGAGTTCGGGTCAAGCCTATTTCGGATTGTCTACAGTAGCCTGATTCGAATCGAGTATGGGTCAAGTGCAATTTGGATCAAGTAGGATTCAATCCAATATTTGGGTCAATATCGGGTCAGGTGTAAATTGAATCGAGTATAAATCATGTTGAGTTAATCTCGAATCATTGTATATTTTCAATGTAGCCATTTTTAGTTCTTTACTCTTAACTTGTATTTAAAAGATAAAAACCATTTAATTAGATAAATCTATTTATTCTAGATTTCTCTTTTAATTCATATGTTAACGATTAATTGATCATACATTAGATATGTATATGTATATGTGTGTATATATATATATATATATTATATATATATATATATATATATATATAATATACTATATATATATATATAATTAATGGAGTATTATTTGGCATTAATTCTAAATTTACTAAGAAAGTTAGTAAATTACAAATACAAGTATACAACTCATCTCTAATTCTATATCAAATGTGCCGTGCAATTATCCAAAGGATTATGTGTTGTTGAGTTAAATTTTAATCATCTCCATTGAGTTCATGTGATGACAAAATAAGTAGACCAACCTAATGCAAATCATTTGTCAATGGTCTCACTTGTAAGCCCTAAACCAAAATATACCTTGAAAAATGAAAAAAAAAAGAAAGAAAACAACAAAATTTTCATTTAGAAGTCGGTGTTGGTTTATAACTTCACGTTAGTGATATTTGGAGCTGGTAAATAGAAACATATTGATTCAAGTCGACATTTTTAGTAATTAAGTCAATGTTCTTTGATAGCTCGTTAAGTGATCATACATTAACATTCAAAGATTTATTTTTGTGAGATTAGTAACTTAATCTACATTTGCTCAATGAGTTAAAACTAAAAAACAACGGTAATATATGAGTATGTGCCAATTAGCATAACATTTGTGTAATTGTGAATGCTCATTATTGAAACTCAAGACTTGGAATTTAATGGTCCAAAATTCAAATGAGTCACATTATCATGAGATTACATGTAATGATAAAAAGGATAGCCCGGTGCACAAGCATCTCACGTTCACGCAGGGTCCGGGGAAGGGTCGCACCCCAAGAGGTGAATTGTAGGCAGCCTAACCCGACTTTACAACGATACATTATTAAATATGATCTTATAGAATTAAACATATTATGAAGAAAATTTAGAGTCATAGATCAGTAGTGCCGAATTTTTGACAGTAGTCACAGAATGATATTATAAATTTATAATCATAGCGTGCATTGCATTAAATCATTAAATGAATCAAATAGTAAAATAGGATTGCTAGATGCTAATAAGTTTAATGAATTGTTAATTATACCTATCTTTTCTTAATTCTTATTGTGACAAAATATTTTTTTCGCTTATATTTTTACTACATATCTATCAAATTTAAAACTTAAAACTATCAACTGTTTTATTTGTTCCTCTTAAGTTTTTAATTGATTTCATTTGTAAAAATTCTCTCTTAAGTTATTTTTCTTTTCTCATCTAAACTTGACTAACTTAGTTTGAAAAATTCAAAATTTCTCCCAAAAGAGAAAAGACTAAAACCCAAGAAAAAGGGTACTCTTATTTGGGTAAAATTAAGTTGGGTAAGAGTCGGATCAGTTTTAAATCGGGTACAGTATGGTTCGGACTCGAGTTGTTCATTTTCGGTTCACTTCGGGCCGGTTCACGGCTGATCGGGTTTGAATTGGATCGGGTTATTTTGGGTGTGGGTCATTTCGGGTCATGCTACAATTTGGGTTTCGTTCGATTCTAGATCGGTTTACTTCAGATGTTTGAGTCCAAATCAGTTCATCCCATTTCGGGTGTCGGTTCGGATATGGATCTGGGTCATTCAGTTCGGGTTTCGGATTTCGGATCAGTTTTGCCAAGTCTAGGTGCAAAAGGTTCACTGCCTCACTTGTGCTTGGCTTAACCGTTACTAAGATAGATTGGGGCTTGCTCCTAACGATGGCAGAACTATTACCATGTTTTTCTTTCTTTGCTCCCTTAATTGTTTTGTAAGGTTGTGGCGGAGGTAATGGAGTTAGTGTAAGGCTTCGGTTTTGGTGTTAGAGGGTGTAAGTGCTCGCATGTTCATCATAGTTCACATGATTATCAATGAAACAGCCAAGGTCAACCAAGTGAAAGATAATATGCATCCATGGGGAGTACATCACACAATACTTAACTAGAATACGGAGGAACTGAAAATGAAATGAGTGGTTGTTTAGAGAAAGTTACCTTGTCACCTTCCTTGAATAATTGAAGGGAGTATGGAATAGGATGGTTTGTGGCTGGGATTCGAGGCTTATCAAGGAGAATCCTACCACGTTAGTAAAACTACCACTGTCAATGATCATGTCAAATACCTTGCACTTAATAGCGCACCTAGAATAGGAGATCTGCTCTCTTGGGCTAGCATTAAGAGTAACCTTAGCATGTAATCAACACCATTTCACCCTCATTTGGAGTGGCTAAGTAATCTTATCAACCTCTACTTCTTCTTCTTCTTCTTCTTCTTCACTAATCTCTGCAATAAGGGCTTGGTTTTTATCTATTTGTCTATTGGTAAGAGTCTTTCTATTAGCCATCAGCTTAAAAATACCCAAAACCATGACACTTGAAATATTTTTTCACATTTAACTTCTTTGGTGCTTCTATGGAAATTCCTTAACCTTATCAATGGCCTTGGCATTTCGATTGTGGTATAGATGGATGGGCCTTTTGTAGAGGAGATTTGAAAATATTTTCTACCCCTAAGTTGCTTCTCAATATTGATAGCAAGATAAGGGTGAAAGTCTGCCATGTTGGCAATCCTCGATGTTAATCCCTTAGTGAATGTTGCAATAGTGTGGTTCAGCACTTCATTTAACCCAAATTCATTTCAAGCTACTTAAAATCCCTAATGTACTATCCACTTTAATGTTGTCTTGGTTAAGTAAAGTGATCTCCACGTTGAGCTTTTGCTAGCAAGAAGTAGGTAAGAACCTCTTTTCCACGTGCTTCTTAAGCTTAGACCAAGTCTTGATCTTATATTTGACCTCCCTTGTTCTAATCTTCTTCAAGTTGTCACTATATTGGGATGCATATCCCTTCATCTCAAGGATAGCCAATTCAAAAGGACTTCCCATCCATATCCTTGTTGAGCTCAAAAATTCTCTTAATCGATTGACATCAATCTAGGTAAGCTTTGGGGTTGAGATTTCCATCAAACTCAAGTGCTTTTACCTTGAGATCCCGGGGGTCATATCAAGGATTCCTTGTCATTCTAGTCCTCATATCACCATCATCATAGTCTTCATGCAAAAAGAAGTAAGCAATATTAATAGAGTTAATATCAAGCTCACAATTATGATGAGTATTCCTCCCAGTAGACATAGCACTCTTCATTTGTGCGATTCTTTTGTGAGGTGGTTTCGTTGTCATTAGAGCTCAAGTAGGATCCTATTAATCCTTATTGCATAGGCTTCCTCAAGAGGAGCTCCTCTAAAGTAGGACAGCTCTACATTACCATGCATGGTGTATGTGAAAGGACGTTTCGGAGTGAGAAAAATAGAGAAACCATAGCCGTGTATGGAATAGAACCTAATTCATATTAATTACTTCAGTTAATTTCAATTTAATAAAGTCAAAACATTGTATTTTAATTCAATATTTGAAATATTTATGCATCTACAGGTTGAGATAATGAAATGACCTCGAAATCAAATCTAATCATGATCCATATAAAATCATGCAGCGCTTATAATAAATTAAACAAAGCTTAGCCCATTCATAAAAGTGGGTGGAAGTTATAATTTTTGGAATATTCATGTACAATTTGGTTACCTATGTTTCATAATTGAAACAATAATGTGGATAAACAAAATGGGAATAAAAACAAAGAACATAATAATTAATATAGGTGAAGCGTGTAATCTACTTATAAATAAACTAGGAGCACACTAAAAATAGCCCACATATGAACACTAAATAGAAGAGAAAAAATGTCTTCGTAAAAAAGAAAAATAACTAGATTTTAAGGGGAGGTTGATTAAAATTGATTTAAATTAACTAGATCCCCCAGACACCTTCATGCAGCCCTCCTTCTGTTTTTTTTAAACTTCGCAGTCAAGCACCCCATCCCTTTTTTTCTCATAGTGCGACCTAGGCTCCGTTACTTGCCACACCGCTAGTGCCTACCGCCTGACCATTGCCTCTGCTAGCCGCCCGGTCGGAACTCTGCTACACCGCCTTCACCCATCTCCGACTCCTGCTGGACTTGGTTCTTGGTGTTTTTGAGGTGAATTCTAAGTTCTCCTAAATTAATTGTACCATTTCATTTCACAACTTAGTCTAGTAAACATGTTTTTTTAAACAAAACTTGGATGAGTGTTAATTTGTGCTAATTTAGGGTTGGTTGTGAAGATTTTGAGGTTTGAAATGGTTAAATGTTTGTGGGTGTTTATGGGGCAAGTGAATTAAGCATCTGTATATAGTTTAATTATATTGAATTTTGAGAAACTTATTCTATTTTTAATGAAATTAAAGGTCAAATATGGTGGGTTAGATGAATGACATGGAAGGGTTGGAACGTTGAGGTAGGGTTTAAATTGAAAATGAGGGAAAGAAGGGAAAACGTTATTTTCGGGATCTTGAAACAAATAAATTTAACATGACCTTTGGAGCTTAACATAGGGAGATTGAACAGTGTTAATGTGAATTTGAGTGGCACTAGTGCTTAGGTGCAAGATGGAGTTTGATTCTTGTAGCTTATCTAAAATAATAAAGTTAATGGATTAAGATTAGAGTTAATGGTAAGTGTTAACATAATCCAAGAGCATAAGTAAGGATTGATTCATGCTTAGTGTATTGAAAATGGCATATCTGTTTGTAATTCAGACCACATGAGAGGCATTTTAAGTCTAGTTGAGGTTTTGCAAATAATTATCACCTTGATTTGGTTCTGAGAGTGTGTAACATCGAAAATAAAATCATACTAATTAGCCTAATGTAGGCTATCCCTTTTTGCTAGCAAATTATGAAGTTGTAAAGGATGGAAACTGAAATAATAATAATAATAATAATAATAATAATAATAATAATAATAATAATAATAATAACAATAAAACCTATAATAATAATAATAATAATAATAATAATAACAATACTAGTCCCTATAATAACGATGATAACTTATTGCTATTAACGGTAATAATAACGACAATAATAAGCAGGGGCCATAATATAAATGATTCAATTAATCAATAATGAATAAGATGGACTACCCACTAACATTGTAATAAATAATTTAAAACTCTACCAAACATAGAAAACATATCTGGAGCAGAAGCGAGCCCATTTTCATCCCTGTCAAGCAATAAACTAGTACTTCATAAGAGAGAGAGAGAGAGAGATTCTAAAAGTTCAATTACGTTTACTTCGTGTACTCTATGAAAAGTTCACATGTTTCTCAAAATATATAAATATTTATGTAATATTCATGCAATGAATTAGTTTGGGACAATATTTTGTCACCTAATTAAGTGGCCCCACCTGTTATCAAGCATTAGGACTTATGTCAATTTAGTTCACCTATGTGGCTGTAGCTTGAACTTCCTGATCAGTTTGGGAGGTGTACACCTATCTCAATAATCACCTCAGACGTCAATATGAGTTCCACCTCCTAGTAATAACCGGCAAAATAGTTTTATTCACATTCTCTCCCTCTCTTATTTTTGAACTAAAATGAATTAAAATACGCGCAATCACTAAAAAAATAAATTTCTTTTCTTTACAGTATAGAGGCAAATGTATTGAGCTTCTGGCTCACTGCTTGAACATTTTTTGCATTTTTATGTTTCAGGTGGAACATTTGAGAAGCTTAGACACCTGGAGTCGGAAATGGAGAAATAGAACAATCATTGCATCTAGACGAACTCACTGTGACGTTCAATAAGATTTTGGTGTCACGTACATGTATGTTTAGCAGTGTTAAAATTTCATTTAAGGTTGGACATATACTAATCGTACTCCATTTGATTTTTGTGTAATGTAAGGGACGTTTATAATGTTTATATAAGTATTTAACCAAGCCTTATCCTCTGAAGGATTGCAATAATTCCCTAAGCCTAATTCTACTGTGGGTTTAGTCACTAATACTAAGTTAATCAAGGTTGTTTAGGTTATTTTAAGTTGGGGGTGTTACAGATGTAGTATCAGAGCCAAGGTATCAGGGTCATTGTGAAGTAAAGGGAAGGTAAGCATCATGTTGGAGCTATTAAATGTGATTTCAGCTATAAACTTATGAATATGGGTACCTAATGAGGATGGTTTACTCGATAAATACTTTATCTTCATCCATTCATGTTCAAGTCAACAATCTGGTTAAGCAGTCTTAGTACACCATTTCCTAATGAGGTCATTTGCGAATTCATAATTGATTCTTGTGGTATCAAATTATTTCTAATCTTCTACGTCGAGGAAATATGCTCTATTAAAATAAGTTGGAATGTTGAACCAATATGAAAAGGAGTTATCATTGAATAAATACACACAAGAGCCTATGACACTTTTATAGTTGATTTTCAGTTGCCATTTAGCTCAATAAATTAGGTAACATTGATCATATAGGTGAGGATAAGCCACTTTGATATCATATAGGTCGTTTGTGAAAAGACGAGGGATGTCCTAAGTATAGCCATTAATGACTTCTAAAATTCTGTAGATTTACTTAGGTTATCATAAGCTAGGTATAAATTCAAGTCACTGTATGTTAAGCATGTTCGATAACTAAGTATATGATAAAAAGGGTACAGGATTGTTGGATGTGAGTTCTAACTACACATTCTTTTGGGCCATTGACTAAGGCCATAGTAAGACACGTGTCCTAACTGAGTTATCAGTAAAGGTGTGGAGTCTTTGAAGATTTTCATATGGGGGAAAGAAGGGCAGAAACTTGAGATCGTGTGATGTATTTGACGATGTTATTTATTTATTATGAGGATAAATAGACCCTACAAGAACATGAGAATCATTAAAAGGTGGACCTTAATGTTAAGATGCTCATTAGGAAGTTTTAAAGGAAAGAAGACATATCATTTATTATTAGGTTTTGAGGATTCGGTGGTACGTTATATTTGAAATGAGATATGTTGCTTAGATAATGAACAAAATTGGGTTGAGCAAGATTGATCTTATAGGGTATGAAATGATGAGATAAGTAAAGTCCTTGGGATTAACAAGGATTAGGGAAAATAAAGAGAGCAGAAATAGGGATGAACAAGTGAAAGCATGTTCTTTAACAGTACAACAAAAAAGGCCTATAGCAACGATATGTAAAATTGTTGCCTTAGATATTATATGCAATAGACTATATAAGTTTTACCTGAAGTTCTTGGTTATCTAACACTTATTCATTAGCATTGCTGTAAGTATATTAAGCAACGTTAGTAAACTATTACTATAGCCCAAGCATCTTTAGAAGAAGCATAAACACCCACAAAAAGCCCAAAAGTTCACCCCCAATTTCTCAAATAAAAAAGTGAAAAGAAAAGAAACGTAACCTAAAACCCTACTCTCGTTGCTTGGTCCTCACACTGGCCCCTCCCAACACACGAGTAAACCGACTCAGCCCTCAAATTCTCACTGCCCCCAAATTCTCGCCGGCGCCTCACCCACTCCTAGGTATTTCACTGCTGACAACTTTAATTTGTTTAATTCGCTTGATTGGAAAACAAAGTGTTTGGGCAACGTTTTATCAGAAACCATAGTTTCCAAATCCTGAATTTCCGACTATTCTGTTCATATGTCCTCTATTTTTGAATCCATTTCGAGTTTATATATCCTGATTGTTTGGTTGATTTCAAAGTTCTTTTCTATTGTAAGATTGAGGGGTTTTTTGGTAGGCCATTGCGATGTTGTTCTTAGATTCTTGTTTTGGAAGGTTGGTGTGGAATATTATTAATTAAGGATTTATTCTTGTTCAAAGCTTGGATTTGATTTTATGAGTTCATTTTGAATATTTTTATGATTGTTCACTGGTTAGTAACTAATGCTAAAAGCGTAATTCATTGCTTGAGGAGTTGTATGGTTTTTAAATGATATTAAGGTGATTGATATATGAGATTGATTTATGCAACTATATCTATCTAAATAGAGAAATTGCGAGTTAACGTTTTTTATGGTGATGTATGTGCTATTTTTTAATGGATATTGGTGGATGGGAAGAGTAATGTCCTGCTTATTGCTAGAGAAGCCAACGTTACTTTGTTATCAAGCAGTTACCATAGACAATAGCTCACACCATTTAACTGTGCTCCTGTCATTTTTCATAATGTGTATACAATGCTGTGACACTCGTTGATGCCAAGATGTTATGAGTGTCTCTAAGTTGATGTCTAGGCTTTTTTCCTAGCTCCTAGTTCAGAGAAGGGTCATCATGAAGTGGTGGAAGTTAGGTATTATGCTTGGCATTGGCCGAGGTTAGCAAGGGTATGCGAAGGGAAACTAAGCCCACTAGCAGGGCTATGATGAGAAAGGCACTTTGGGCTCTCATTTTTGTTCTTTAGGCATCTACTTTTGTGGCCTAATATAACTAGTGTCAATACCCGTAGTGGATGCCAAAGGTTTAATTTACATCGGTTTAATAAACCAACTTGTTAGCTAGATTGTTTAAAATTATCAAATTAGTGACAGTCAAATTGATTATTGAAGATTAAGCTGATCAGCAAACTATAGATTATAGCAATTGATATAAAAGAGACTAACATAACAATTGATCCAAAAGAGATTGATCAATCTGGCATATTGACGACATAATTATCATACTTATTGCATTTTTTTTAATTAAAATAAATAAAAATGTTTGGAAGATTTTTGACAATTTAAGAATGGTCAAATTCTTATTGTGCTTGGTCATATGATTTTGTGAAACAGGTCAAGCAAGCTTATGTGTAAGTAGTTATTTTAGTGATGTGCTATGTTCTTGAATCGATATTGCACTACGCAAGTCATAAAATACTGCTTTGATTCAAAACGGATGGCCTTATGTTGGAGGTGTGTAACTCAAATTATGAAGTGACCGTGAAATCTGCGAACAATGGAGGTGCTAAAGTGACTGTGTGCACAAGTTCAAGTATATTATTATTAACTAGTATAGACCCGTGCTTTGCATGGTAATTTATGAAATAAACAATAAGTTGTTTAGCAAAAACACATAATTGCTATTATTATTTAGAAAATAAGAGACAAATAAGTTGCTTGGTAAGTCATATCGTTATAAGTAGAAATAAATTCTCACTATAAAAATTTAATAAGTTTAGTTACTATAGTTAGAAGCTTTTAGTATTATATTACACATATACCTTTTTGACTTTTTCTTTTAGGGAATTTTTATCGCTGAAAATAGATCTATTCTGGTCATAATTGCATCCAAGCTATCTAAATATGTAGTTACGCTACATCAAAATTAGCCATTCATGATGTGCTTATGCTCCTCCTTTTGAAATCATAAAGCTAGTTGGCCTTTAGTTGGAAAATATGTCATTAAATTTCTTTAGACGACATATCTCCCCCAGTTTAGTGTTCTACTTAATTGATGAGTTGCAACGCAAATGAGTTGTTGTAGACTTAGGACGATAGATTCATTGATTTTACGTGATTTGAATTATGCAATTTTTTTGGGGAAAGGGGGGGGCGGTGGAAATAGTGGATGGATTTAGAAAAGTAACAAAAAGTATCATATATGGTAGCCGGGTCTATTGATATGAAACTACCTAACAATTTATATGAGTTGTCTCCTCTCAAAAGAAAAGACAATGAGTTAGCAGAAAGACGCATGTATGTATAGTAAAATCGATATTCTAGTTAAATCAAGGAACATAATTAGTTGCAACATATTGCCCATAGAGTTCTGACCGTCTATTTAGTTAACCCATAATTTAAAAAACCCAAACATAATATTTTCAAATTTGATCATCTGATTAGTTAACATAAATGGGGTTATTTTATTTCTTGAAATCAGAAGGACCCATCAAAATCTCAATTAACACATGATTTTCAAATAAAAAATGCAAGAAATTAAAATTTTCTATGCCCTTACTTTATGATTTGTGTCTAAGTTAACTATATGACTTGATTAGTGATTTTGAATATTTGTCGTGATTTATTAAAAGAATCTAGAAATAGTATTTAAGAATGCGTTACAGTATTTAACTAAACAACAAAAACTATTACATTGATTCAAGCATTCATTACAGTATCGAGTGTGTGTCATGATTAAAAATATATAGAAATAGTATTCAATCACGTATCATAATTTCTAACTAAACAATGGAAATATTCAAGCATACATTATAGTTTCTAACTGAACAATGTAAACAGAAAATTACATTGATTCAAACATGCATGTAGTACTGAACGTTTGCAATGATTTTAAAGAAAAAACTAAAAAATTATATTTTTTAATGTTGGTGGCATATTTGAAGGTGAATTTAATAAGTTAAACTTGTTCTAAAGACTTTATAAATTCGGGTCAACTTTTTAATATTAAACTCATCTCATATGTCACTCATGCAATTTGATCTTATTGTTGGGGTTCCTAACCCAGCGAAATCCCTCAACACCCCCTCCATATTGTTCTAAACCCTGACTTGATCACCTCACTCAATTTCCAAAATAGCAAGACTTTTAAAGATATGAAAGACTACACTCACATCTATGCATATAAAAAAGAAAGTCAAATTTTGTGGTTTCTTTTATATATCTTAATACTAACGTTTGTAAATTATGAAAATCATATTATAATTTGTAGCGTAGAAATAAAATTATTTAATTAATGAATAGGTCACCCGACAATTTAGATACATGTGAAATAGTTTGCATTGTTGCTTCCATTAAAAATTTGCAAACACCAAGTAAGAGGATCAAATTATTAGAATTTTTCGTTTAAAAAAGAAAAAGCCCATAAATGAACAACATAAATAAAACATGAAAGAACCTAAACATAAATAAATATAATATAATATAATATAAGCAAAAAAATTTTAACCTAAGTTATAAATTGGACGCAAATAGTTAAGAATATAAACAAATTAAACCAAACACCAGCACTATTAACCAAGCTTGACAAAAACTACACCTAAAAAAGTGAGATTATGAATCGTGGCAAGAGATCACTGATGGCATTAATTAGTGAAAGATGAAACATCGAGAAAACAAAATTAAGGCACATATAGGAGGGTACAACAAAAAAGTACAAAAATTTCAATTAAATACAATTAAGAATTTTGAAACTACTAATTACAAAAAGAGGTCACTTGCAAACTAATTAAGAAATTAATACAAATAAATATGTCAGAAAGAAAAGGATAATTTATTATATATCTGGAAGTGAGGTAAAAAAGATCACTTTGATACACATGAACAGTGTGTAAGACGGCATAATTGTTTTCAACTATGAAAAATATTCTAATGTGCAATTTTATAGGAGTAGGAACTACTTGACTATTTATACTAACATTGAATATTCAAGAATGATATATTTTTTTATATCGAAAGTTACTCCATAATCTTTATTTCCATCATTACGGAATTATACTTCCTGAGATTATACTTTCATAGGATAATTTCTTTAGTTGTTAATGATTTTTTTCCCACCATTACGTAATTGTACTTCTTGAGGTTATACTTTCCTAGAATCATTTTCGTCGTCGTTAATGATTTCCTCTATCGCTATGTGACAAATTTTAAAATTATAAATTAATTTTTTCTACAATCTAGTGGTTGTGATAAAGAGAGAGAATGAATTCAAGAGGTTTAAGAAGGATATTTTTTTTATAATTTTGATAGTCACTAATTACTCCATAATTCTTTCCTTTTAGAAAAAAAATACTCCATAATCTTTATTTCCACAATTATGGAATTATACTTCATGAGATAATACTTTCTTATGATTATTTCCTTATTGTTATGTGAGAGATTTGAAAATTAGAAATTAATTATTTTCAACAATTCGATAGCTGTGATGAGGAGAGAGAATAAATCCAAGGGTTCAAAATCTTTAAGTAATGAGAATGTAAAAAAATTCCACATCATCAGAACACTGCTTTTATTATATAGTATAGATTATTATTAATTAAACTAGCTTTTTATTAATTATTATTATTATTATTATTATTATTATTATTATTATTATTATTATTACTATCATCATCATCATCATCACTATATGCATGCATTTGGATTTCAAATTTTATGAAAATTAGTTGATTATTTTATTATGGTATTTATTCATTATGATCTCAAACTTTTGGAAAAGGATGCAACATAACTATTTGGACCATTTTCCATCGTTTAGCTTTTTGAATGTACTATTCCTTCTACCCTTTTTAATATTTTTGTTGCTTTAGTCAAAACGTTTTAGTTTGTGGATAAGATTGTGGATTAATTCAAGTCATTTTTTCTTTTGTATAAACTCCCTCAAAGTTGTGCAGAGTTTCTGCATGAAGGGTGTGTTTGGTAGGGAGTAAAATCATTTTCTCGGAAAATAATTTTCCTATTTTACGTTGTTTGGTAAAGCGGAAGGGAAAATCATTTTCAGAGGCAAATGATTTTACCTCCTGAGAAGGAAAATGTTTTCCCGTGAAAATGGCTGTAAAATCATTTTCCTGGGGCTCGAAAACAACTCTGCTTCTGTAACTTCTGTTCGATTTTAGGAAAGCTTCAGCAACATTCGAAAGCCTGACTCCCTATCTTGAATTTGGAAGTTTTGGCTCTCGCCATTGTTGGAAGCCGGTTGAAGCACTTTCGCCGCTGTATTTGAGTCTCAATCCAAGTACTCTTGCCACTGTATTCAGATTCAATTTTCTAGGTAAGTTTTTAGATCTAGGGTTTCAATTTCTCTGAATTCAACTGAAAATTACTTGAATTTGAAAGTTTTATCTCTCGCCATTAATGGCTTTTCTTTGTTGATGGGACTGAAAATTATCAATTTTTCTATCTATTGGATTATATATATGGTTATTCAACTGAAATTTTTCATTTATCTCTATGTGATATGTTAAATTTTGCTTAAATTTGGAACTTGTGGCTAGTTTGGGTGTACCTTTGAGGTGGTTGATTTGAGGGAGGCAATAGTTTGTAGAAGGATTGAAAACCAAGCTCGACGTCGACCTTCTTTATCAAGAAGTGATGAAAACTGAAGGTTTGAAGAGGACTTTTTGGGTAGCGTTTTCGATCACCTCGTAGAGCGTGAAAGCCTTGCAAAGGGCTTTCTAGCGAAGAGCGACAAGCTGAGAATGATTTCGCTTGAAAAATTCAAGGAGAACAATTGAATGAAGTGATGTTTCTCTCTCTCTCTTTTTTTTTTTTGTGGTCTTCCCTTTTTTGGCTAAGGAGAACAAACAGTTGAGAATTATGACTTTGTGACTATTTGATGACTTTGTAAGTACTACTTGATGACTAAATTGACCGTTTATCTATTAGCTTAGCCTATTAGTATCAAACACTTGAAGAATTATAGTATTGAAAAATGGTTTTTCATTCTACCAAACAGCAGAAAATGATTTTTCGGGAAAATGATTTTTCATTCTACCAAACAGCAGAAAATGTAGGTGGAAAATTATTTTCCTTGGAAAATCATTTTTCATGGAAAATGATTTTCTGGGAAAATAATTTTCCACCCCACCAAACACTCCCTAAACTAGATGAGAATATAACACCTACTATAAGCAAGCATATGGTCTGCAAGATAGATGGTCCCAATTTGTTCCACAAGACGATGAAAGCTAAGAAAATATTATCTTACCTTAGGAAAAATCTACTTTATGTTAATGTACAAGTTCAAGTCATTCTACATTGCTGAAATATTTACGTCTTCTTTCCGTGTCCTTTTTCCATTTGTTGCAAAATATGTGAGCATGACCTTTATAAAAATCTTAAAATTGTAGGCTGGGGGTAAGTGGCATGTATTATACATTGATGTAGTATGGATTATGCTTTAATGTGTGATTTGTTCCAATTTTTTTTTTTTAATTTTACTTGTTCTTTAGAATGAAAGAGGTCCTTATGTTTAGTTAAAATTTATATGAAGGTTATAATTTTGTAAAACCAATTTGTTTTTAATATCCAGAACATAACTATTTTGTCCTTTATCATTTCATGATTGTAGAACAAAATCGGAGAAGCTTACCTAGAGCTTCTGATGAGTTCAAAATGTCATTGAGTATCTTTCTTAGTGATATATTCTCGATTGATTCTAGTGGGAACCAAACTTATTGTCCTTATGAGAAGTGTAAAAGGAGACTTTGGCTCTATAGAGAGGACATATATGATGATTGATTGTGTATGCATTTTTTAAGGGTTTTAAGCAATATCTTCTCCAATGAAAGAAATCATTTCCCATGGGCACAACCCACAAAAGTGGGGAGCAACATTGTCACGATAGTATTGATGGTTTATTGTATGATACTTTTACAAATGTAGTAGATAAGGTCCATGGACAGAAGGGAACTACAAATGGGCTAGAGGAGACTTTTTTTTTTTTCTTTTTTTTTTTAATGTCGGTATAAGATAGAAAGTAATAACTCTATCCAGAATGTGAAAATTTTTCTAAACTTTCATTCATCATTCATCTGTATCCATTCAAATGCCTCAATGCTCTAAGTAATGTAGCATTTAATGATCTTTTAGACTTAATAAAAGAGGCATTTCATTTTGTAAAGCTTCCTAAGAATTTTCAAGTAGCTAAGAGCATTATAGGGGATTTGGGTCTTGATTATAAAAAGGATACATGCATACCCTAGTGATTACATGTTGTATTGGAAGCAACATGATAACTACAACTTTTCTAGTAACTGCAATTCTTCTAGGTGAAGATCTGATAATGATCCAGCCAAGCTTCTAAGACATTTTCCTTTAAAGCCTTGGCTTCAAAGGTTGTTCACATGTGCGCAAATAGTTGAGGCAATGGTTTAGCATGATAAAGAACGACCTAAGGATGGGAACATTAGACATCCTACTGATGGTGAGTGTGGAAATACTTTAACTCTTTATATCCAAATTTCATAAAAGATGCTCATAATGCCAAGTTAGGGCTCGCTAGTGATGGGTTTAATCCTTTTCGGATGACGAATGTATCTTATAGTACATGACCAATTATGTTGATAAATTATAATGTTCCCCTATGCATGTTTATAAAGCTCAAACACTTCATGTTAACTTTGCTAATTCCTTGCCTAACTTCCTCGAGTAATGATGTAGACATGTATTTGCAGTCATTAGTTGATGAGTTAAAAGATTTGTGGATTTTGGCGTAGAGACTTATGATGCATTTATGCATTTAACATGTTTGTTACTTTAATATGCATAGTAAGTGATTTTCTATATACTCCATGTTATCTGGATGGAAAACAAAAGGAAAGTGTGCATGTTCTATCTATAATTATGATACTGACCCGCAGATTTGAAAACATAGTAGAAAGACTAGTCATATGGGTCATTGTAGATTTTTGAAAGTGGACCATCCTTGACGACTTGGTGGAGAATCGTTTAATGATGGGAAGGAGGCGAAACCTGCACTCACTAGTTTATGTATTAGTGAAGTTTTAAGGTGATTATCAAATGTAGAAAATGATTTTAAGAAGGCCAAGCAAAAGCGAAAAGCTAAGGATGATTGTACACCTTGGAAAAAAGACACTATATTCTTTGAATTGTCTTATTGGGAGCACAACAAGTGTCGATATCACTTTGATGACATGCATATTGAGAAAAACATTTGTAACAACATAAATAGGATGTTATTAGACATTCCAGGGAAGTCAAAAGACTAGACTAAGTGTAATGCCCCCCAATGCGTATGTCTCACTAATTGTATACTTTTTAATTAAACCCTTAATTAAAACTAAGGAACCCGATGATTAGGACATTACCGCTGTCCAAAAGGACAAGGGTTTAAGCATGGACACTAGATATGATATAGGTAAGCATAGATCACAATCATACACATTCTGATATTTTCAAATTATATACAAATGGTTCCTGACCACTGTAAGGTTTACACATCACAGAAGAGCAATTCTCCATAAAGTTTACAACTTCATGAACGGAAGACCTCAAATTCAATTCCCAAAATATTCTTGAACCAACATCATTATTGATCTATCTATTATCCTTTGCTCCCTTACTTTCTTTAGCTAGATTGCTAGCATGAGAGCGATCCATTGACCATTTACCTAAAACAAAGCATAACAAACATTCTGAAATGTGATCCAAAACTCAGTACATACATTCCTATATTATTAAATGATCACTGAAAAAATTGGTTGGGCCCCTGCTTTGTAATTCATTTTACTTTAAAATAGTGAATAAGATGAACGTAAAACTGTATTGCCAGTTATTATTTGGTAGTGAATCCCTTGCAACTGTTATGATCTATAGATAGGCGTACAGTTGCCAAACCAATTGGGAGACCTGACCTGAGGCCAACGTGGAGAACTGAAGGGCGAGTGCCCTATAAATGATAGCTAACGGGGTCACTAAGTAAGTGATAAATTACTCAGTAAACTAATTCATTGATATGCTTACCATCAGTTTGTAATTTTGATAAATACATTCTGATTTCTAAAGATACAGATAACGAACATAAATGGGGTGTTTAAAATGCAATGTCACTTGATGATATTTATGCACGAGAAGGAACGATAGATTACGCCCTGATTTTGCTTAAGAAATATAATGGTAGGTATATTTAGTTAGCAAATAATGCTCACTTATATAATTTGTAACCTTAATAGAAATTAATTAATTAAATAACATTCATAACTCAACATTTCAATGTAAGCTAGATTACGCTAAGATGATTTGAAAACTAAATAAGTTAAGGTACTTAAATTCAGGGTAAAATAAACTGGAGCAAAATAGACCAAAATAAAATAATTAAAGTTATAGTGAAAATGCTTTAATGGTTATAAATGGAACATGAGTTTTTGATATCTCTAAGATGAATAAAAAGGGTTTTAAAGCCAAGAGGGGTGTAATTGGGTGCGGAATTGCTTTGATCACACCGACTTGGCCTAACAAATACCGTTCTTGAGTCATTACTCTTGCCATTTCTCCAATTTCATTCACATGCCCATTTAACTCAGTTTTCCAACGCAGTTTAGTTTTTAATCACAAACAAAGTTGTTACACTCTACAAACTCTGTATTTTCTTTGTAGTGTCCATAATTATTTAGGAACTTTCGATTAAGCTCTCAAAATTCTAGTTCACAGTCTCGCGATATTTTATCACTGCTTCAAGGTCCACCTTAGAAAATTCATGTGTTTCACCCCCGCCCTTAAATTGGGACCTAAAACCCCAATGTGAAAAACTTAGGAAGTCCGCAACACTTTCATTCATAGTGTAAAACATCAGCTACTGCAACATGACATCTAAAATTGAGCTTAAACAAAACCATGCACAACTCTAGTTTATCATTCGTAGTCCTTGTAAATTGGCCACAACACTTTTTTCACAAAGTTTTGAATGAAGTGATTCAAGAGGTATTTTGAAGATAACTCATTAGCATACCCATCTACCAAAAATCATAATTTTTCAATGCACTAATAAATACCAGTTTATTTCCAAAGTGCCCCTACCTTTGGGTCTGTTTCAAGCCCTGTATGCTTTTTTTCCCCCTCCACATTGTCACTCAAAATGCTCCCATAGACTCATTTACTTGTATAAATAAACCAAACAATATCTTTTCGTTACTTATGGGGTTTTCCATAACTTCCTAATTTTTGGGAAAACTCACACAACATCATTCTTTTAAATCAATAACACATCCAACCTCCAAATTTCACGTAATTTAATCCAAGTACTTGATTCAAAAATTAAATTAAATCATGCATGGTCATAAAACCCTTAGTCATGCTTAATTGAAATTCACATCCAAATCCATCCAAAATCATCTTGCACAACACCATATTCACTCCTAATGATAAAGATTACAAAACTAAGTCAAAAGAATTCAAGGTTCTCATTTTCCACGTCAAGCTTGCATGATCATGCTTGATCCCAATTCTTAAATACTTCCAAATTCATCCACACATAATAAAATATTAAAATAACACATGTTTATATCAAGATAACATGATCCCTAATCAAATCCAACATAAAACCAAGAATTAAACAAAGTTGGCTGTAGATTTTTACCTCACTTACAAGCTTGGAGGAGAAAGATGTAGTTGGTGTTTAGCGATTGTGCGAAAACTTTGGGCTGGCGGCAGGCTGTTGGAAACAGCCCCAAAGGGCAGCAAAACAAAGGGGGCCTAATCGTAGGAGGGAGAGGAAGAAGAGGAGGAAAATCTGTGTTTTGCTTGCTTGAAGGTTTTTTTTTTTTTTTGATTTACTAGATACATGGCTGATATTTGTGCTCCAAGAAGTGACTTTACTCTAAATATAATTAGATATAAATAATAATAATTAGCTAAATTAAGTGTATAAACTTGTTAAGCATAAAGTTGGGCTTAAGTGAATTATGCTTGGGGCAAAAATAACACTTCATTGTGATCCAATTTTTGTGTAGCTCAAAATTAAATTTTTATGATGCTATGAAAAATAATTTAATCTCTTAGAGCATATTTATCAGAGCCTACTATTGATTCACCCGTAATTTTATGAAAATTAAAACCCGAATTGTAAAGTGGGGGCTGAAATGAATTTTTGCCAATCGAAATGATTAAATGCGATAAATAGATGTGGGAAATTAATAACATTGCTTAATTAAATAAATAAATATAAATTAGCGTCTGGCTATTACAACCTTCCCCTCTTAAAGAGTTTCATCCTCAAAACTTATGAACTTTATCAAAACGTGCAAGATTACCTCAAATAGGTGCAGGTACTTGGCTTTCATTTCTACTTCAGTTTCCCCAGTAGCTTTTGAGGAGCTATGATTTGTCTAGAATATTTTGAGTAAAAGTATACTGCGTAGCTATTTAATCTTGTAATCTAGTATCTGAATTAGGCATTCTTCATACACTAGATCCTCAGTAATTTCAATGGACTCAGTTATGATAGCATGGTCCAGACCTAGAATGTACTTCCTAAGTTGTGAGAAATGAAATACGTTATGTATGTGTTCAAGTTCTACATGGAGATCTAGTCGGTAAGCTAGGGGATTAAGTCTTTTAATGACTGTATATAGTCTAATATATCTTGGGATTAATTTGTCTCGCACTCCAAACCTTCTTATAGTTTTAATTGGTGAAACTTTCAGAGAAACCTTATTACCTACTTGAAACTCTAGAGACCTTCTTCTTTTGTCAGTATAGATTTTCTGTTGACTCTAGGCACTCTATATATGCTCTTAAATCTTCCCTATTGTTCTAATAGTTTCTTGGATCTATTCTAGGCCCAAGGTCAATGCTTTATCTAAGTCAATCTGGCACAACAGGTTCTACATTTTCTTCCATATAGAGCCTTAAATGGGCCATTTTAATGAAGGACTGGTAATTATTATTATAAAAAAACTCCACCAATGGTAAGTTGTCTTCCCATTTCCTTTGGAACTCTCATATGCAAGCTCTTAACTTGTCTTCTAGAATCTAATTCACTCTTTTAGTTCCCAATCTATTTCAAGATGATAGGAGCTGTTAAAATTCAATTTGGTTGCAAAGGCTTTTTGAAGTGCTTGCCAAAAAGAAATTGGTTTGAAATCTCTGATCTTTCTCCTTAACATATAGTTGGGCTAGTTTTTTAACTCCCCAAGTATCCCGAATTGGTAGAAAATGTGCAGATTTAGTGAATCAATCAACTACTACCCAGATGACATTCTACTTTGAAGCATAAAAAGGTAACTCCATGACAAAGTCTATTGAGATTAAGTCCCATGTCCAAATGGGGATTTCTAAAGGTTGCAGTTCACCCATGGGACATTGATGCTCAGCTTTAACCTTTTGGCAAATCAGACACTTGTCTGTATACTTCACGATATGTTTCTTCGTATTATTCCGCTAAAGTATTCTCAGGTCTCTATACATCTTGGTGCCTCCTAGGTACACCGAATATTGGGTGCTAGGAGCCTCCTCTACGATCTTCCTCCTTAATTCCACATTTTTCGGTAAATAGAGGCGATTCGAAATTGCAAGGTTCCGTCTTCATGTACAATAAATCCAGGCAAATTCTCTCTCTTAAGATTTTGCTTTATCCCTTGGCGTTCAGGATCATCTTCCTGGTTCACTTGAATTTCCTCTACTACGGAGGGTTATAAAGTAAGTGCTGATAATTGAACACTTGCTCGCCTATGTGATATTAATTGAACACCTAAGTCCTCAAGTTCTCTTAAGAGGTTCAACTTGGTAATCTTTACATTGTTCAAGTTATGTTGTGCCTCCTTACTTAGGGTCTCTGCTACAACATTTTCCTTTCCTGGGTGATAAATGCTTCTATATACTTTATTTTTAGGACATCTTATAACACTTTTTCGGGAATTATGGTTTTAATGTCATAATTTATACTCTTATTCTCCTTTTATGCTTGAGTATAGTTCTTTGGAAATTTTTACAAGATTTTGGACCATTTGACCTTTATTTGAGTGCTCATTAGCCCACCACGGAGGTATGCCAAGTCATATGCCCATGGAATAAGAGAAGAGCAGAAGATTTCAGAACCAGCAAGAACCATGATCTAACCGTGGTGGCTGCACGGACCATGGTGAGCCTGTAACTGCTAACCTCTTCATCTTCTTTTGTTGTGCGGTTGAGAATGCTCCATTTTGGTGCTAAAAAGGCGTGTTTGAAGGCCGAAGGAAAGAGAATTTTCAGCACCATCACCGTCTCACCACTACAATCAGACATCCATCCTGCTTTAGTTAGAATTTAGTTTAGTTTGTTTTTCGAAGCAAAAGGAGAATTGAAGGGGACTGTGGCACTATTGAAAGGCTGCCATTGTTGTATAGTTTTCTTTCCTTTGAACTTATTCTTGAACTCTTATGTTAGTTGAATTAGAAATATGAGTGAGTAGTTTTTATTTAATCTAGGGATTTGTTAGTCATAGTATTGTAGTTGGATCCTTTATTTCTACAATCTTGTGCTTACTTCATGATTGGAACGATTTACTTCAATATTGAGATTGAAATGCTGTGAGTAAAGTTTGGCCAATTTTACTTGCTTATATTAGGTTGTCGAATGAAGTACTGAAAAGTGAAACTCACTACTAGATCACCTTGATAGAATTTGACTTAGTGAAACTTGAGAGAGAATTGCATGTTAAGAGGAGACTTAGCATTTATGGATCTTCAATCTAGACTAAATCAAAGACACTTGAAAGCGTGTTAGTTGAATTTGTTTGGGTAATTTAATTTATTTCAAAAGAAAGGATTAAATTCAACTCGATTGCAATTCCTTAAATTGTTCAATTTGTGAAAAGTGCATGATTAATTCTATGATCGAGAACTCTTTACTTCGGGAATCGAATCCCTAGATGCTTTACTTTGATTGAATAGATAATTAGTACATTTAAATTGACTCATTGAAAAGATTGAATGCTTAGTAATTTCAATAGGATGTTAACTCGATGATTACAATGATCCCTGAGGACGATATTTTAATCTAAACTACAACATTTGTGCGCTTGTAGACGTGGCAAGTTTTTGGCGTCATTGCCGGGGACCAAATTGTTAACTATTGAGTTAATCTTATGAAATTGACTAAGTGTTTTACTTTATTTTCTTTTCTTTTTGATTGTATTTGTAGTGTTGGTAATTGTGCTTGTAGGAATTTTCCCTCTCTTATACGAAGTCCATTTCTATATGACCTTGATCCTGAGACTGAGAGGACTTTTCGTTTAAGGAGGAAGAAGTAAAGACTTGAGGAGCAAAGGGGCAAGGCTTAAGAGACCTCACCAATTATGGCGGGAGGAGGAGGTGAGCAAAGAAGGACGCTTAGGGATTTTGTTACCCTAGGAGTCCAAGGGATTGCCTCAAGCATTGCTCATCCTAATGTGGAGGCAAATAATTTTGAGCTGAAGCATACTCTTATTTCAATGGTGCAACAATCGCAATTTGAGGGCACCTGGTTGGAAGGCCCTAACTTACACCTCTCGGTCTTTTTAGAGGTGTGTGACACATTGAAGCTCAGCGGAGTCTCTACCGATGCCATTTGATTGTAGCTATTTCCCTTGTCACTCACGAACAAGGTGAGAGCATGGCTTTATTCTTTGCCTCCCAGATGCATCACCATAGGGGATGAGCTTAGTAGACCCTTCCTTGCCAAAGTCTTCCCACCAAGCAAAATGACAAGTTTGAGGAACCAAATGACCAATTTTACTAAAGGGATGATGAGGCACTCTATGAGGTATGGGAGCGGTTCAAACACTTGATGTCATTGTGCCCTCACCACGACCTTCAATGATGGATACTTACTTAAGCCTTCTACAATGGAGTGACCCAACTTGTAAGGTCTGCTATTGATACGACGACAGGGGAAATCTTGATAAATAAGACTAAGGATGAGGCCTACAATTTGATTGAGGAGATGGTGCTCAATAATTTTCAGTGGTTAAACCTCTCATTCTCTCAAGTGGACGAGTGAGGTCTCGTGAGGGTTTTCAAATTAAATACCCACAAAAATTATTTCAAAAAGAAAATCTTTTTGGTTTTTCTCAAAGCTAATATGTACAGAATTAGGGAAACATATATACTTGTTCTAATCAACTAACTCACCCATATAACTAAGTTATTGGCCTGCGTATGCACAGAATGTACTTCAAAGTCCTCTACCCTATAGATGACCTTGAAACACTAATTTTTCATCTCATTGAACATCAAGATTCTGAATCCATCCCAATACTCATGCGTAAGTGTATCAACATTCCAAGGCTTAAATTTACCAGAATTAGACTCAATCCCACTTGACTAACACAGCTACATTATTAACATATTAACATTGGAAGCAAGCTTTCTTAGTAGCAGTATTACCTCAAAGGGTAACACCCAGTAGCACATCCCTCAAACGGTAACACCCAATAGCGCATGCCTCAAAGAGATACTTGTCATCCCAAATTTTATTTTATCTCTTTTCTTTTTCTCTTCTTTATTCATAATATATTTTTCTTTTTTTCATTTTTTTCCAAAGTACTCGTGTCATAAGCAAGTGGGAGAATCATTCATGGAAGCCTTAGACCTAAAGGTAATGATGAAGGAATAAACAAGGATTGGATTACACAATCTATCCTGAACAAATGGAGTTAGAATTAGGGCTTAGAATGTCGCACTGAGGTCGGAGACTTTTCACGCACATCCTACTTATATACAAGCTAATAACCAAAGCACAGAGGATTTAAGCTGATCAAAAATAGTACAAACGTCCCCAAAAACAAAAAATCTTCAAAATTGTTCAAAAATAGGCACCTCACTCCCACCCCAAAAGTTCACAATGTCCTCATTGTGGGAACTAAGGCGCTAAAAAGCAAGCACATAAGCTACACGACCATAAAACCACACGAAATCATAAATACATACAAACTAAGACACCAATACAAATCATAAACAAAACCAAAAACAAACATAAAATCAAAATCTCAAAAGAAATGCAAAAAGAAAACTAACTCTAAAATAAACCAAACTACTAAATGAGTAAAATCGAAACCAAACCAAAACAAAATAAAACCTAAACACAAAAACCAAAAAGCAAAATAACTTAACAAAGAAGAACAAAAACCAAAGCCTAAAAGAAAACAAAACCAATCAAGACCGAAACAAACATAATCACCCAAAATAAAAACAAAACGAAACCAAAGACTTACTAAACACCAACCTTAATTAAAAGAAAAGCAAAATACAAAATAAAAACAAAAAACACTAAAATACCAAAAAGGAACAAAAAGAAACTATTAAACAAAAACAAAACCAAAGGAAGCTAAAACTCACTAAACTAAAGAAAAAAGACACCAAACCAAAGAAACAAAACACAAATTCAAAGGAACTAAACAATGAAACTAGAACATACACAAGGACAATCCTAATATTCGCAACTAACAATTATTCACAAAACAATAACACAGCCAAGGGTGATCACAGCGCACACGGCTTAACAAATCCCAAATTGCTCCTAAAGATCAATCACCCATCACAATTCACAGTCCTAATTATCCACAACCAAGTACGAAAAGAAAGAAAAGAAATGAAAAAGAGAAGAAAGGAGGGTGGAATGATCATACCTGGTTAGGTGCAAAAGTACACCTAAGATATACCTCTAGAAATCGACTGAGTTAGAGGTCTATGGAGCATCAGCCACTCTACATCAAGCTAGACAACGCACTCAAATCACAACTCATAAAGCACATAGCAGCTTATCAAACAAGGAAGCCCAACTCTTAATCACATAGAAATAATGAAAAGTAGTGAGTTAGAGCCAGAAAGAGTGCATCCATGTAGCCAATAAAGCACAAGTAAGGGCCCGCTTCAATTTACCAAACAGTTGGGCCTAATTAGAACGGAAATGAACATACTTAGAACAAGCCAGTATTGAGGTCATTGGCCTAGAAACTATATCATCACGAACGAGCAGTCTAGGATAAATAGGGGGTGCAAATTTCACAAGTCTGTTAAGTCCAATATGCGTATGAGTCTGGTCTAAAGTAAAATTCTTAGTGGCCATGATATCAGACTCAATAAATTCAGTCTTGCAATATTCAAAAAGGAAGTTAGTTTGGATAGAGTCAAAAGAGAAGGACTCATAATCAGCATAAAAACCAGTATCAGAACTTCCATGGATATCAATCTCACAAGAAAAAGATTCACATTCCACATATAGAAAATTATCATCTAATTTAAATAGAAGGTCAGGAATGATAGGATCAAAAGAGAATGATTCACAATTAACATGAAAACCCACATCAAGACCTTCAATAACATCAATGCCACATGAAAAAAATTCATATTTTGCATAAAGAATATCATCATCAAAGTCCAAAATAGTTGGTTCAGTTATCTCATAGCATAACTCCTGTAAAATATCTTCTTATAACTCATCTAAATCACGAGGCTCAACTTTAGGTGTGATGCATATATCTAACTCAATAACAGTATCAGATTGTTCACCCACCTTAAACTCGTAAAAGTCATTTAGAGTGGTGGGTGGGTAAGCAGAAACTAGGACATCATTAGTGATGCCCTTAGGTGAGCTAGTGCAGGGTGCAAGGTCAGGTGATAGAGACATAGGGAAGTCACACTCTTGATCCAGACTAGGCAAATACATGTCTTCATTCAAGTCAGGCCTAGCAGAATAAGAGGCTTCAAAATCATCATAGAGACTAATGTCAGGTTTAGGAGATCCTAAACTAGAATCAAGCTCACTATAAGTCTCCCTATAGTGATTAAAACATTGAGAACATGCAGCAATTCTCACTTTCATGATCTCTATCATTTGATCAGTCATTTCATTAATCTTCTTTTCAAAACTTGCACATATAGCATCAATATAAGCACGAAAAGGGCAAGTATGAGCATAATGGTAAGAAGATTCACAATACTCGCACAAAAGACGAGGCACACAAGAATAAGATGGGTCATATGAATTCATAAAGTGGTATGGAGGGTAAGGATTAGCATGAAAATCATGCTCTTCATGAGTTGGGTATCTAAAAATCTCGTTAGCTTGTTCAAACGCATAGGTTTCCAAAGCTAGTTTTTCAAAGAAATCCCAAACTTCATCTTGAGTTTTAGATAATAATTCTATTAAACCTCCAGGACAAATTGATTCTACATAACACCTCGACTCAACATTTAGACCCACAACAATAACCTCACAAATTTCTCAATTTTCAAAATTATGATTCAGCTGAGCACGATATTCATTAAGCCTTGAAAGATAACTCCAAAACGATTAATGCTCATATTGTAGGAATTGGAAAACTGTCAGTTTGTTTTTGAAGTTTTAAAGTTTTTCAATTTTCAGGGGTTTTCACGTTTTTGTAATTTTTTTTGGGTTTTTGATTTTTTTCAAGAAATAAACTAAATAAACCACAACTAATAACGAATGAACAAAGTAAGTCAAAGCGTAAGCAACTAATAAGAACGAAACTAAGAAAAGGAAAAAGTGCATAAACTTGCCACTTTGTTTTTGAAGTTTTTAAACTTTTCAATTTTTTTTGTGGTTTTCAAGTTTTTCAAAAATTTTCTTTTAATTTTAGGCTTTTCTAATTTTTAGTGATTTTCAAGTTTTTCTTATTTTTTTTGGATTTTTGGCTTTTATAATTTTTTTTGATTTTGGGAAAATTCAAGAAATGAACTAAACTAAGTCATAATTAATAACGAAGTAAAGGAAGTAAATCAAGATCTATATTACTAGCAAGAAAGTAGGTAAGAAAAAGAAAATGTAACCGAATCTCATGCCATCATTCCCAGCAACGGCGCCAAAAACTTGTTAGATCATTTTGAGTGAAAAATAAAGTGTCATAAGTATATGACTAACATAGTAATAGTTGAAGGTCGTATCCTCGGGGATGATGGAAAAGATTAAGGTCACTTAATACGAAATTGAACTAGCATAGAGTCGTTCTCAATTGATTTAAATGAAGAGCAACTAAAACTATAGGTTGTAAATCAATTTAATTTCAAAGTTTCTCTACCATTGCCTAACATTCAAAAATTAACTCTAATCAAAGGGGCATCTCTCCATCACTTATTACATCCTAAATGAGAGCTTCAAAACAAATTAACAAGCAGTAGAATCAAATTAAAAAAAGCAAAAACAAGGCTTAAACAAAGTCCTCAAGGGGAGATGGAATCAGGCTTCAAACCCAGACAAATCAAGAAGAAATGCGAAGAACATAATGAAGCAACCCAGATTAATAACAAATAGCAATCGAATAGATGAATTAGGCAAACAGAATGCTTAAAACACCTAATCTCAGCCGCATTCAAACAATATCTAAACAATGGGAAGGGGAAATTTGCCCCTGATCAAACTCAAACCTGTAACCTTTCGACACCAAATATGGAATTCAACCCAAAACATAGGCCTCTTGAGCTTCAGCACTTATGGCCCTAGACCACCATCAATCGTGAAAATCCCAAACGTGCGTAGTCAAATGAAAATAGGGAGGGGGGTTTGTGAGCAAAATTCAACAAAACCAACATCTAATTCTTGCAAAATCAAACTAAAATCGTGAATTACACCCGTGAAACTCAAAATTGTAGCATTATCACATAAAATTCGAAACCCATAACCCAAATATCGAACCCTAACCGAGTTTATCAAACCCTAACTTTGAAATAAGAAAACAAAATCAAAACTAACCCTAAGGTTTAAACTAAACCTAACCTAAACCCTAGATTCTTACCTAATATCATATTCATGCTGCGTCCTTTGGTTTATACCCAAACTCAGCTTCATCTTAGCCCTTGAATGTGTAGATGGCGTGGACGGTGCTGATGGGGATAACGATGTTGCTGCGTTAATCACGGTGATAATGATGAAGGTGGATGTGGATGGGGGTGAGCTAGCACTCGGTGGTGGTGAGGGCAATAGGTTAGAGAGAGAGATGATGGTGATGTAGATGAAGATGATGGGGCTTTCGGGTTCTCTAGTTTTAGGGCCGAAAGTCGAGAGAGAGGAGAGAGAAAATGGGAGGAGAAATGAGGGGGGTTTAGGAGGCACACGAGGCGCACGTGGGGGGGCTGGGTTAGGTTTTATTTTAAATCTAATTTCCTTTTTTCTTCCCTGATGGGTTATAAAAGCAATGGGCTAAGGATTTTTGGGTTGGGTTTGAGTAAATCTGGCTTAATGCTTCATTTTCGGCATTTTTCATCATTTTTCCGCATTTTTTCCATAATTATTCGAAACCTACAAAACCAAATAAATGACTTGCATATGCACATAATATACTTCAAAATTCCCTACCCTATAAATGACCTCGAAACACTAATTTTTCACCGCATTGGACATCAAGATTCTGAATTCATCCCAATGCTCATGTGCAAGTGTATCATCATTCCAAGGCTTAAATAGACCAGAATTAAACTCAATTCCACTTGACTTACACAACTACAGTATTAACATATTAACGTTGGAAGTAAGCTTTTTCAGTAGCACTATTGCCTCAAAGGGTAACACCCAATAGCATGTGCCTCAAAGTATAACACCCAGTAGCGCATGCCTCAAAGAGATATTTGTCATTCCAAATTTTATTTAATCTCTTTTGTTTTTCTCTTCTTTATTCATAATATATTTTTCTTTTTTTCATTTTTTCCAGGGTAGTCGTGTCACAAGCAAGTGGGAGAATCATTCATGAAAGCCTAAGACCTAAAGATAATGATGAAAGAATAAACAAGGATTGGATTACTCAATCTCTACTAAACAACCGAAGTTAAAATTAGGGCTTAGAATGTCACACTGAGATTGGAGACTTTTCACACACATCCAACTTATATATAAGCTAATAACCAAGCACAGGGGATTTAAGCTGATCAGAAATAGTACACACGTCTCCAAAAACCAAAAAATCTTCAAAATTTTTTAAAAATGGGCACCTCACCCCTGCACCAAGACTTCACAATATCCTTGTTGTGGGAACTAAGGCGCTAAAAAGCAAGCACATAAGCTATATGACCATAAAACCATACAAAATGATAAATATATGCAAACTAAGACACCGATACAAATCATAAACAAAACCAAAAACAAACATAAAATCACCAAAATCAAAATCTCAAATGAAAAGCAAAAACAAAACTAACTCTAAAACAAACCAAAATACTAAATGACTAAAATCAAAACTAAACCAAAACAAAATAAAACCCAAACACAAAAATCAAAAAGCAAAATAACTAAATAAAGAAAAACAAAAACCAAATCCTAAAAGAAAACAAAACCAATTAAGACCAAAACAAACGTAATCACCCAAAATAAAAACAAAACCAAACCAAAGACTTAGTAAACACAAACCAAAATCAAAAGAAAAGCTAACTATAAAACAAAAACAAAAAACACTAAAAAACCAAAAAGGAACAAAAAGAAACTATTAAACAAAACAAAACCAAAGGAAAACCAAAACTCATTAAGCTAAAGAAATAAGACACCAAACCAAAGAAACAAAACGCAAATTCAAAGAAATCAAACAATGAAACTAGAACATACACAAGGACAATCCTAGATATTCACAACTAGCAATTATTCACAAAACAATAACACAACCAAGGGTGGTCATAGCCCACACGGCTCAACAAATCCCTAATTGTTCCTTAAGATCGATCACCCATCATAATTCACAGTCCTAATTATCCATAACCAGGCATGAAAAGAAAGACAAGAAATTCAAAAAGAGAAGAAAGGAGGCTGGAACGATCATACCAGGTCAGGTGTAAAAGTACACCTAAGCTATACCTCTTGAAATCGACTTAGTAAGAGGTCTATGGAGCATCAGCCACTCCACATTAAGCTGAAAAGTGTACTCAAATTAAAACTCGTAAAGCGCACAGTAGCTTATCAAACAAAGAAGCCCAACTCTCAATCACATAGAAAAGTGAAAAGTAGTGAGTTGGAGCCAGAAAGTGTACATCCATCTAGCCAATAAAGCACAACTAAGGGCCCGCTTTAATTTATCAAACAGTTGGGCCCAATAAAAAAGGAAATGAACATACTCAGAATAAGCCAGTATTGAGGTCATTAGCCTAGAAACTATATCATCATGAACGTGTTGTATAGGCAAAATAGGGGGTGCAAATTTCACAAGTCTGTTAAGTCCAATATGCGTATAAGTCTAGTCTAAAGTAAAATTCTTAGTGGCAATGATATCAGACTCAATAAATTCGGACTTGTAATATTCAAAAAGGAAGTCAGTTTTGATGTGGTCAAAAGAGAAGGACTCATAATTACAAAAACCATCATCAGAACGTCCATGGATATCAATCTCACAGGAAAAAGATTCATATTCCACATATAGAAGATTATCGTCTAATTTAAATAGAAGGCCAGAAATGATAGGATCAAAAGAAAATTATTCACATTCAACATGAAAAGCCACGTCCAGACCTTCAGTAGCATCAAGCCCACATGAAAAAGACTCATATTCTGCACAAAAAATATAATCATCAAAGTCCAAAATAGTGGGTTCAATTATCTCATCGCATAACTCCTGTGAACCAACTTCTTGTGATTCATCTAAATCACAAGGCTCAACTTTAGGTGTGATGCTTATATCTAACTCACTAACAGTATCAGATTGTTCACCCATCTCAAACTCACAAAAGTCGTTTAGAGTGGTGGGTGGGTCGGTAGAAACTAGGACATCATCAGTGATGCCCTTGGGTGAGCTAGGGCAGGGTGCAAGGTCAGGTGATAGAGACATAGGGAAGTCACACTCTTGATCTAGACTAGGCAAATACATGTCTTCGTTCAAGTCAGGCCTAGCAGAATAAGAGGATTCAAAATCATCATAGAGACTAATGTCAGCTTGAGGAGATCCTAAACTAGAATTAAGCTCACTATAAGTCTCCCTATTGTGATTAAAACATTGAGAACATACAGCAATTCTCGCTTTCATGATCTCTATCATTTGATCAGCCATTTCATTAATCTTATTTGCAAAACTTGCACATTTGGCATCAATATAAGGATGAAAAGGGCAAGTATGGGCATCATGATAAGAAGATTCACAATAATCGCACAAAAGGAGGCACATAAGAATAAGATGGGTCACATGAATTCATAAAGTGGTATGGAGGGTAAGCATTAGCATGAAAATCATACTCTTCATGAGTTGGTATCTAAAAGTCTCGTTAGCTTATTGAAAACATAGGTTTCTAAAGCTAGTTTTTCAAAGAAATCCAAAAACCTCATCTTAAGTTTTAGATAATAATTCTATTAAACGTCCTGGATAAATCAATTTAACATAACTCCTCGACTCAACATTTAGATCCACAGCAATGACCTCACAAATTTTTCGTTTTTCAAAATTATGATTCAGTTGAGCACGATATTCATTAAGCCTTTCAAGATAACTCCAAAAAGGTTCATGCTCATATTGTAAGCAATAGAAAACTCTCATTTTGTTTTTAAATTTTTAAAGTTTTTTAATTTTTAGGGGTTTTCAATTTTTTCTAATTTTTTTTTGGGTTTTTGGATTTCTTTCAAGAAATGAGTTAAATAAATCACAAGTAATAACGAATGAACAAAGCAAGTGAAAGCATAAGCAACTAATAAGAATGAAAGTAAGAAAAAGAAAAAGTTCATAAATTTGCCACTTTGTTTCTGAAGTTTTTAAACTTTTCAATCTTTTTTGGTGGTTTTCAAGTTTTTCAATTTTTTTTTAATTTTAGGCTTTTCTAATTTTTAGTGATTTTCAAGTTTTTCTTTTTTTTTTTTGGGATTTTAGGCTTTTGTAATATTTTTTCGATTTTGAGAAAATTCAAGAAATAAACTAAAGTTAGTCGTAATTAATAACGAAATAAAGGAAGTAAATCAAGATCTATGCTAGTAACAAGAATGTATGTAAGAAAAAGAACGAATCTCATGCCGCCGTCCTCGGCAATGGAGCTAAAAACTTGTTAGATGATTTTGAGTGAAAAATAAAGTGCCGCAAGTATATGACTGGCGGCATAGTACTTGAGGGTCGTGTCCTCGGGGATGATGGAAAAGATTAAGGTTACATAACATGAAATTGAACTAGCATAGAGCCACTCTCAATTGATTTAAATGATGAGCGACTAAAACTATAGGTTGTAAATCAACATAATTCCAAAGTTTCTCTACCATTGCCTAACATTCAAAAATCAACTCTAATCAAAGGGGCATCTCTCCATCACTTATTACATCCTAAATGAGAGCTTCAAAACAAATTAACAAGCAGCAGAATCAAATTAAAAAAAGCAAAACAGAAGGCTTAAACAAAGCTCTCAAGGGGAGATGGAATCAGGCTTCAAACCCAGACAAATCAAGAAGAAATGCGAAGAACAGAATGAAGCAACCCAAATTGATAACAAACTGCAACAGAACAGATGAATTAGGCTAACAGAATGCTTAAGATACCTAATCTCAGTAGCATTTAAACAATATCTAAACGATGGCAAGGGCAAATTTGCCACTGATCAAACTCAAACCTGTAACCTTTCGACACCAAATCTGGAATTCAACCCAAAGTAGAGGCTTCCTGAGCTTCAGCACTCACAACCCTAGACCACCATCAATGGTGAAACGCCCAAACGTGCTTAGTCAAATGAAAACAGGGGAGGGGGGTTCATAACTGAAATTCAACAAAATTAACATCTAACTCTTGTAAAATCAAACTAAATCGTGAATTACAACTGGAAAACTCAAGATTGCAGCATTATTACATGAAATTCAAAATCTAGAACCTAAACATCAAATCCTAACTGAGTTTATCAAGCCTTAATTTGAAAAATTCAAAACAAAATTAAAACTAAACCTAAGGCTTAAACTAAACCTAACCTAAACCCTAGATTCTTACCTGATATCAGATTCATGCCACATCCTTTGATTTATACCCAAGCCCAGCTTTATCTCGGCCCTTGAATTTGTAGATGGCATTGAAGTTGCTGATGGGGATGACGATGTTGATGCGTGAATCGCGGTGGTGATGATGAAGGTGGATGTCGATGGAGGTAAGATGGCACTCAGTGGTGGTGAGAGAGATAGGTTAGAGAGAGAGATGATTGTGATGCAGATGAAGATGATGGGGGTTTCGCGTTCTCTGGTTTTGGGGTCGAAAGTCGAGAGAGAGGAGAGCGAAAATGAGAGGAGAAATGGGGGGGTTTAGGAGGCCCGCAAGGCGCATGTGAGGGGGCTAGGTTAGGTTTTATTTTTAATCTAATTCCCTTTTTTGTTGACGGGTTATAAAAGAAATGGGCTAAGGAGTTTTGGGTCGGCTTTGAGTCAATCTGGCCTAATGCTTCATTTTCGGCATTTTCCATCATTTTCTCACATTTTTTTCATAATTATTTGAAACCTACAAAATAAAATAAAATCAAATAAAAACTTAAAAATAATGATTATAACGAGAATAAATTAGGCATAAAAGTATCATAAAAATAATACATTTTTGACACGAACAGTGGTCTAACGAACAAGGCCAACCCAAGTGGTTGGAGGTAAGCTTGAAGTTGATGCACTTACTTTACTTAATGCTAAAGTAGATGCTATGACTTAATGCTTGGAAAAATTAAATGTGAATCTTGTGAATTCTAGTATCTATTCCCCATCATGTGATATATGTGATTCTATTAACCACTTGACTAAGAATTGCCAAGTTGGGAGTCCTTTTGCCCAAAACAATAGCGACGAAGTCAATTATGTCAATAATTTTAATTCGAGACCAATCAATGACCCCTATTACAATACTTACAATCCGGGTTGGAAGAATCATCCAAATTTTTCTTATAGGCCTAACGCTTCCACAATGCCCTACATGAATGCAAGGCAACCCCCCGAATTTCAAAGACCTCACATTCCCCAACAAGCTCCCTAAAAGTCTAACCTAGAAGCTATGATGGAGAGCATGCTTTTGGCATAACAAAAGCAAGATGAGTATATAAAGCAATTAGCCTCTAAAGTTGATGTGCTTACTACTCATAACAAGATGTTGGAATCTCAAATTGCCTAACAAGTTAGCCCATCATCTACACCTTTGAGTAGACTGTCGAGTAAACCCAAATCTAACCCCAGTGGGCATTGTAACTGTGTTACCTTAAAGGAAGGGGTTAGAGGACCCTAGAGATGCCATGGACATATCACTTTATGTGGGTGGAGAAATGATCATGGTTGATAGTAAGGAGAGAAATGATGGTGGCCAGCCCATGACTTTCATAGAAAATAATAGCTTAGAGATCCGCACAATCTTTTCAGCTAAGTTTCTTGACCCAGGTAGCTTTTCTATCCCATGTGTCATGGGAAAAATGGAAATTGAAAGAGCCTTATGTGACTTTGGTGCAAATGTCAGTTTGATACCCTACTCTTTATTTCATAGGCTTCATTTAGGACCAGTATGACCAGCAACCTTTTCCTTCCAGTTAGTAGATGGTTCTAGAATGCAACCTTTAGGTAAATTAGAGGATGTGCCTATAAAAATAGGAGACTTTTGGATGTTGGAAGACTTTATCATTGCTGATATGATTGAGACCAATGATGTACAAATTATTCTTAGTAGACCCTTCTTAGCTACTTCAAGTTGCAATATTGATGTAGAAGGGGGGCAGATAACATTTGAAGCAGAAGGGTGTTATGATATGTTTTGTTTTATGGATGAGAAAGTGATTTCTTCTAATTCTTCCCTATCGGATGAATTTCTCCTTTCTCCTGAGATTGACATGGAGAATGGTTTGAATTGTCAAGACCCTTCTAATTTTGACTGGATTTCTACTGGGGCTCCCGACCAAGGGCATGTTAAGGTAGAGTTTGCTACTTCTACGCCACCTAGCATACCTAAGGCTGAGCCTATGCTATTGGCTTGTCTTGTACACTGGTAATTCATTATAGCATCATTTGATGATGAAAAAAGACCTCCAACCTGAGTGTCTGAGGTGGTACCTCCAGTTGGAAGATTTCAATTTTATGGGTTGCAACAAAAAGGTCGTCCATATGCTTGCCGATCCCGAGTGCACGTAGAAGCATGGTCAAGCTCTTAACCTCATAAGAGTGTTTTTTGGGAGGCAATCTAACCCCTTTTATAGCTTTGGCTTCTATTTTTAGGTAGTTTTTCATAATTGAAAAAAAAGCAAAAAAAACAAGAGGTAGGAAAATAAAAATGAAAAAAAACAAATAAAAAAAGGAAGAAAAATGCTGGGCACGGACGGTCTGGATTTTCCAATACGGCCTATATCGTGCCCACCTAGCAAAATCAAGAAATGTTCACCCAGCTGCCACCACAGTCAGAACGTGGCATCGCCCACAGAACGTGGTGGGCCACTACTAGCCATGGTTAAACGTTTTGATTGCGGTGACCCTTCACTTTCCTCCACGTTCATCTTCTACCTCACACACTCTTTTTCTGCCTCCCTCTTTCTCTCTCTAAATCCTCCATTGTTAAACCTTCAATGTCTTCCTCATTTCTTCCCATTTTCACTCTATTTTCACTCAAAATCTCCCTTTTTCTCTTAATCTTTCTCTTTCTTAAACAAATTTCATCTCTTTCTACCATTTCTTCTCCAAGTTCATCTCACATTTTTCTTCTCTCTCTAATTCCTCCTCGTTTTTCACTTAAATTCTTCCTTTTCTGTTGTTACACCTCATTTTTGAGGTTTTTATTTCAATTTCTTACATTTTACATCCACGGTAGCCACCAAGAGACATAGCAGCATCAACGAGGCGAGGACATCTAGCTAAGCACCATCACAACCTCAATTGACCTCCCGCACTTCCACCACTGCATGGGCTCAAGGTAACATTCCTCATCTCCTTGGCTTGACTAACCTCAAATATGTTGCTAGATATAATTGCTTGAATGATCAAATTGTTGTGGCAACTTGTTATTATGATGAGGAATTGTTGGGACACTTGGGATTGTTGGATTATATACATTAGTTATTTGCACGGGGGTGTGGGACACTTTATTAAAATGAAAGAGCCTATGTATCGGGACCCTACACTTGAGTTTCTGAGTACTTGTCATGTTGAGGTCACTCACGGGCCTCAAGCAAGACATATTTCATTTTATTTGCAGGGGTGATTTTACGAGTTGAACTTGAGTACCTTTAATAACATATTTAGTTTTCTACCTAGCATGGACTCACCAAACCATCTAGTCCCCTGTGAATTTAACATAAATGCATTTTGGGGCGAGATTTCGAGGAGTTTTAGGTATAGTACTAGGTCTTAAAAAGGAACCTATATTAGGAACCCTTGGATTCGGGTGGCTCAGCGTATTCTTGCTTGTTGTTTCTTTGCTCAGGATGATAATTTGAATGTCCTGAGATTGTCTAAGTTATACCTCATATATTGTATGTTAGATGGTGTCCAAATTGATCATAGGGCATTCTTAGCCCGACAATTATATAGTGTCACTGTTAGCACTAATGGTGGGATAGTCATTGGGCCTATGATTACAACTATTGCAAGATTTTTGGGTGTCGAGCCAATCCTAAGGATCGAGTTTCTAGATCCGAGCAGCTTGATCAAGCCGCTTTTGAGCTGGTGAACTTTTGCAAAGTAGAGGCTGGATGTTTGTGCTAGATTTATCCCAGGGATCGGCTTCTGCTGCTTCCTAATATTGATTAGAGCACCTTACTTCATCGAGCTAACCCTCAATGGGTACCTCGCGATGCTGAGGTCGTTCAACCTGCACCTCCTCTACCCTCATTTACTTGTCAAGCTGACCTAGTTCTTCCTCCCAACCTACCTCTACTAACTATGCAGAAGTCCAAGCCACCCTTAGGTCCATTTAGGAGCAGTGAGTGTCCCTTCGAGCCTATGTTACCTCTGAAAACGCTGCTCTTTGTGACTTTATCCAAGAACGGTATCACGAGCTCCGTGGATGCTTGCTACCCAGACCCAATATTTTCAGGATTATAAGGCTTGTCTTGAGACCTGGCGAGATTGGCACATCTGTTGTGGTCATCCTCTTTACCCTCCTTCCCCACCTCCCTTCTGATTGCTTCTTGCTGCTACCCTTTCCCTTTGTACAGCTGTGCTCACATTAACGACAATGCTTTGTTCAAGCATGGCGGAGTTTGTCAGTTTACTGGCGGTGTTTGATGCCTGATTTGGTTTGCTATGTGCTTGTGCATGTATTGTATATATTGCTTATGCATGCATTTAGAGTTGCATTTTAGGTTTAATTTTATGTAGCTAGATCATGTTAGAGGTATATTTGGGTTTCTTTTCACTTTTGCCTCCTTTTCATAGTTTTTGGCATTTTCTTAGAGATGTTATTAGGACCATGCATTCAATTTAAAAGAAAAGAAACTAAAAAAAAATATTACAAAAATAAATAAAAATGAAAATGAATAAAAGGAAAAAAGGAAAAATCCCCTGATGATGAACTTTGTAGACTACGTAGACTTCTCTGGTTTAGATTGATCCTTTGATTTGCTCAATTGTAAATAAAAATGTTTGAGAATGAGTTTACGAAAATGAGCTTCATGTTTTGACCATAGGTTGAGTGCGAATTGATTACCCCATGATTCTTTACATGAATGCTGGCATGTGTCTCCCATTGAGCTAGGTAGGGATGTCGATGGATCAGATTCGGATATTGGAACATCCGAATCCACATCAAATTATATTCAGATCCAAAAATTCGATCCGAATCTAATCCAACGGATCGAAGGAGAATATTCAGATCCGATTTGAGCCAGATCGGATCGAAGTCAGATTTAATTTGATTTGAAATAATTCCTTTCACCATGCAATAATTTTATGTAATTTTTTTATATTCTACCAATCTTTTGATATGATGATCTACGTTCATATATCGTATTAATCAAATTCAGAACATTTAAGCTAAATGAAGAGTAAAAGAATGAATATATTTCAAGCTCAAAAAAACAACAACATGTTTCAACAATCACAAGTCTTAACAACTACAAGATACGTCTGAAATATCACATGTAACATGTCCAGCTCATAAAAAGAAAAAAATTAGAGTACAAATCCTCCACTTGCTTTATTTAGCCCCTCTTCTCTATTGGTCTCAGACTAGGGGTAATTATATATAATGATATCTATAAGTATTTTTTGTATGGAGCTAAGATTTTCGTTAGAATTAAGTATTAGAATATAATTTTGATCATGTCACCGATTCATATATTGATGTCTCTTTATTTGACCATGTCTATTCCATTTGCATCGTCATCACAACAGCAGTAATATCACCACATACTACCCAATTGGGCCCTCATTAACCTCTTTCAATGACACATTCAGGTTGTTAAAAGTGAAGATTGAAGGCTTTATTACAGAGGTTTGTAGAAAATGAATACTTATTAAAACATAATACATCAACAGAATCATTAATTTGATCAACCTAAAAAAATGATCAAACTCGACAATCTTCCCAAACCCCAAAATGACAAAATCGAAAGTCTTAACTCCTCCTGTTCTTAACCCAAAAATCTAAACAACATTCCAAGTCATAAAAATATAAATTTAAATTATATTCTGTGAACTACTAAATTAAGGAGAAAGAGGAGATGTACACTCACGAGATACTAGACAGGGACAATAAAATGCTCAGCATCTGCATTGTGGAAAGTGACGAGAAGATAGAGGCTCAGCGGGGAGAGAGAGCAGGAAGTTAGAGCAAGGAGCTGATGATTAGGGGTGGCAATGGGGCGGCAATGGGGTGGGTATGGGGCGAGTTTAGCCGTACCCTCACCCATACCCATTTTCAAAATTAATACCCATACCCATGCCCATACCCATTAGGTATTGTAAAGTTATATCCATAGCCATACCCACTGGGTATAGCGACTACGCGGGTTTAACAAATTAGAACTTTAAACAAACAAGTATGGGTTTTATACGAGGCAGGTATGAGATGGGTCTAGGGCGGGTATTGATAAAACGGGTATGGGGTGGGTATGGGGCAGGTAGATCCTATGCCCATACCCATACCCATTTTTGTAATACCCGCCCCATACGCATTTTTTTCTATTTTCACCACCCATACACATACCCATTGGGGCAGGTTATTCGGGTTTTAGGCAGGTATAGATTTTTTTGCTGGCCCTACCGAGGACTGAAGAGGGACTACTCCGATAGTTTAGTTAGCAAGTAGCGAGAGGTCGAGACCTGAGAGCGACTAGTGAGAGCAACTGGCTAAGTGGCGAGGAGAGAGAGAGTAACTAAGGGGGGTTTAGGGTTTTAATGTTTTAATTTTTACATTTAAAAAAACTGGCTGATAAAAAAATCAATGGGCTGGGCTGGTAGCTTAGGGAGGAGAGGGTGGTACATTGGGTAGGTTTCCTTTCTTAAAATTTTAAAATTTAAACTTAAATTTTAAGTTTGAAATATTTAGAAAACCAGTCAGATTGGATTTTATCCTTCCTCCAACTCCGATCGGAATCCGACTCAGATTCGGATTATTTTTATCTGATTCGGACTTGAATTTTTCTATCTCAGATTCAAATTGAATAATTTTACCTCAGATCAGATCGGATCTACTTCAAAATCGGATGTAACTGTCATCCCTAAAGCTAGGTATTACCTTGATAGATTTCCCGTGAGGCTTTGAGCTTTTAAAGACTAATTTATCAATTTAGTCTCTTGTCAATTCATGAGCAACTCTTCCTCGAGATCATTTCTCTAGAACTTGCTTTAACTTTCATTCAAGATCACACTTAGCATATGTATTTAAGCAACATGATTGAGAAATTCTTTGACTTGTTAACTCCAAAAGACGAAATAGCCACCCTTGTTATATATAATATATTCTTTACTGGTTCCTTTGAGCTTATATCCATTTTTATTGATTTGAACCTCCGAACATAGCCTTTGGCCAAACATTTATCTAACCCTTAAGCCAAGACTAGAGGAGCATTTCATCTTTGTACATCGAGTTTGATTGGGAATTAGTAAGGAGCATTGAGATCTTTTTGATGGAATTGGTTGGTCTATTGGTCAAGGGATTTGTGTTCTTGTGTTTGTATAAGAAATCCCTTATCTTATTGTATAAAGATTAGAGAAGAGTTACAATTCAAGTTTGATACGTATTTCCTTAGCTGACTCTTTTGTGAGATTGAAAAAATATGGAAGAGAACAAGAAGAAAAAAAAGAAAAAAAATAACCAAAACGAAAAAAAACAGGATGAAAAGAAAAAAAAAAGGGACAAAAAAGAATAAAGGAGTGTTGGCCTTGTTTGGATTGTAAAAAGCATGTTTAACTTTCAACTCTTCTTCTTTTCATTTGGTTGTGAAAGAGGATGTGTTTGGTTATTGAATTGTCTTGGTTGGAGGAGAGTGTTACATAAGCGCATTGGAAGTGTTTAGCTCTTAGTCTATGGCTTCTACCTCCACATTTCCAAATTATTCATTCCCCTCTTACCTTTACCCATGGGCCCATTACAACCTTATAAAGTCCTCATGATTTTCTAATGTGTATTGCATACTAGTGATGGCGAATTAGAGAGTCTTATAAAGGTTATGGCAAATTTGAGTCTATGGAATGAGAGTTGAGAGAACCTTCCTACGTTTTCGACCACTTGAGTAACGAGTGCCATATGACTGTAGTAAAGTTCTATTGGCATTACTAGCTCAATTTGTTTGATACGTTGATGTGATTGTATTTAATGATTTGGGGGGATTGATTCAAACTTGACATTGTGTTCTATCAAATGATTTCGAAAACTTCATTTCCTAACCTATTTGTTAAATGATTTTTTACACTTTTCGGCTAACTTTGGATCGGCTTTGCCATTGAGCTGCTAGCAATGTTTTTCCTGAGGAGATTGTGAATAATTTTTGGTCTTAGTGTTGCTTAGGGACAAGCAACGATTCAAGCACGGGGGAGTTTCATAAGCACTTCTATATACTTCATTTTTAGGACATTTTGTAGCACTTTTTTGGGAATTTATGGTTTTAATGTCATAATTTACACTAATATTCTCATTTTATGCTTGAGTATGGTTCTTAGGTGATTTTTGCAGGATTTGAGGCCATTTGACCTAGCATTTGACCGTTATTTGAGTGCTTATTGGCCCACCATAGAGGCACCGTAAGTCCTATGCCTGTGGAACAAGAGAATAGCAGAAGATTTTAGAATTAGCCAGAACCACAGTTCGACCATGGTGGCCGCCACGGACCGTGGAGTGCCTATGACTGCTAACCTCTTCATCTTCCTTCGTTATGTGGCTGGGGAGGCTCCATTTTGATGCTTCAAAGGCGTGTTTGAAGGCCAAAGGAAAGAGAATTTTTTAGCATCATTACCATCTCACAACTACTCTCTCACATCCATCTCTCCTTAGTTAGAATTTAGTTTAGTTCATTTTCCTGAGCAAAAGGAGAATCGAAGGGAGAAGCTTTGCTCTTTGAGGTTTGAAGATCGTGGCACTATTGAAGGGCTGTTGTTGTTGTTGTAAAGTTTTCTTTTCCTTTCAACTTATTCTTGAACTCTTGTGGTAGTTAAATTGGAAATATGAGTGAGTAGTGTTCATTCAATGTAGGGATTTGTTAGTCATAGTATTATAGTTAGATCCTTCATTTCTACAATCTTGTGCTTACTTCATGATTGGAATGATTTAGTTCAATCTTGAGATTGAAATGTTGTGAGTAAAGTTTGGCCAATTTTGCTTGCTTATATTAGATAGTCAAGTGAAGCACTAAAAAGTGAAACTCACTACTAGATGACCTTAATAGAACTTGACTTAATGAAACTCGAGAGAGAATTGTATGTTAAGAAAAGACTTGGCATTCATAGATTTTCAACCTAGACTAAATCAAAGATACTTAAAAGAGCATTAGTTGAATTAGTTTGGGCAATTTAATTTCTTTCGAAAGAAAGGATTAAATTCAATTTGCTTGCAATTCCTTAAATCCTTTAATCCATAAAAAGTGCATGCTTAATTCTATGATCCAACTCTTCACTCAATGAATCAAATCCCTAGATGCTTTACTTTGATTGAATTAGATCATTAGTATATTTAAATCGACTCATTCAAAATATTGACCGCTTAGCAATTTCAATAGGATGTTAACTCAATAGATTACTCTGGTCCCTAAGGATGATCTTTTAATCTAAAGGACAACATCGTGCACTTGTGGACGTGTCACTGGGTGATATTGGATCTGCAGCTCATAATCTTTGAGCAATTCTAGCCAATGCTTTTGTCTTAAATTGCGCTCTCTTTTTTTCTGAGTGAAGGTGTTCTTTAAGCTTTGATCATCTGTATAAATCTTACACGATACTCCATACAAGTAATGTCTCCAAATTTTTAGCGAAAACACCACAACGGCTAGTTACAAGTTATAGGTAGGGTAATTTTTCTCATAACGCTTGAGTTGTTTGGAGGCATAGGCTACCACTTTATCTTCTTGCATCAGAGCACACACCAACCCATTGTTTGATGCATCACTATAGATAGTTTACTCTTTACCTCTATTAGCAATGTTAGGATTAGAGCAGTAGTTAATCACTGCCTCAATTCTTGAAATGCGCTTTCACATTTTTCTGTCCACTCAAACTTAATAGCTTTCTTCAACAAATTTTGCAAGGGAAATGCTATCTTTGAAACATCCTTTACAAACCTTCGATAATAGCCAAGTAAGCCCAAGAAGCTTCTAGTCTCAGTGACATTAGTAGGCCTTCGCCACTGTATAATTGCTTTCGCCTTCTGGAGGTCAAAGTTATCCCCTCCTTTGAAACTACATGTCTGAAAAATGGTATTGCTTCTAACCAGAACTCGCACTTCTTTAATTTATCATATAATTAGTGCTTCCTCAATGTCTACAACACTGTCTTCATGAGTAATGTGTTCGTCTCTGTCCTTGGAGTATATCAAGATGTCATCTATAAACACTACCACAAACTTGTCTAAATAGGTCTGAAAAGTCGAGTCATAAGATTCATAAGGGCCGTAGAGGCATTGGTCAAGCTGAAGGGCATCACTATGAATTCGCAGTAATCATACCTAGTCCTAAATGCCGTTTTGGGGATGGCTTCAGGTTTAATCTTAAGCTGATGGTATCCAGAAATCAAATCAATCTTGGAAAACACTCTTGCTCTTTGCAGTTGATCAAATAAATCATCTACTAGGGGCAAAGGGTTTTTATTTTTGATGGTGATCTTGTTTAGCTCCCTATAATCGATACACAGCCTTAAGGTTTGACCCTTCTTTTTTACAAATAAAACTTCGGTATCCATGTTGACACACTTAGCCTCATAAATCCATTTATAATAGTTAATCTAATTAAATCTTTAGTTCCCTAAACTCTTGGGGCCATACAATATGGGGCTTTGGAGATAAGTTGGGCACCAGGGAGTAATTTAATCTCAGAATCAATTTCACTTTAAGGGAGCAGTCCTGGTAACTCTTCAAGAAAAACGTCTCTAAATTCACAAATAGTAGGAATGTCTTCTGCTTTTTCTTCCTATTTTTAAGAGTCCATAGCATAACACCAATACCCAATACATCCTAGACACGATAATGTACTTGCTTTCATAGCAGAAATTATGGGACTTGGTTTTTGCTCTCTTTGTACATAAAAACATATGTCTCTCACTTTTTTATCCCTCAAAATTACCTCAAGGTCTTTATAGTCAACCTTAGCCCCATAAGTATGTAGCCAGTTCATTCTCAGAATGATACCAGACTCTGACAAATGAATTTGAATTAAGTCTCTAGGAATATGATTCCACTAATAGTAATAAGAACAAGATTTTAAGAGATAAGACACTCAACTACAGACTCATTGGGTATCTTGATTCCATAATTGGTTTCTGCCGTCATATACTCAAGATTCAATTACAAGGCAGATCGGGTAGATATATGTGAATGAGTGACACCTAAATCTAATACGCAAAATGGCTCAGAATTTAAAAAGAGAGTTCCATCTTAGCTGCTTGCTTATTTAATCCTTGGTAGGTATAGATTGATTGACCAACTAATTGATTACGGATGTAGAAAACTAAACCCTCTTCAAATCTCCTTATCTTCAATCTTTTAGATGACACAAACTTAGCAACAAACCTGAGCAATTCTGCAAACTTACTATCATATTGCATTATCATTATACTACCACTCATCTTTAATTCTATAAATTCTTTTTCTTTTGCCATTGAACCATAACTGGTAAAATTTGGTTCTTAGTTCTTCCAAGAATTTATTACAGGTGAATTCAAGCCCTAACAACCTATCCTTAACAGTGTTCCACCAGACATATGCTTCCCCAGTTAGGCAAAACATCCCATGCTCACCCTTTTTTTCATCTGAAACGTCCATTACTGTGAAATTCTTCTCCATTCTTCTAATTTCACTGGGTCATACTTTCCATCATATACTTTAGGTTACGTCGTTGTACCCTATCTGCTAATTTATTCACTTTAGGAGGGATTTCAGAAGGTGTTGGGGGAATTCATTCATCAACTTAAACACCAAGGTCTACTAGTAGTTAGGGCTCCGCATGTTACGAACTAACTTAAAGGGGACTCAGGGCATTCCATTGAGGTTTGAGGACATATTACACAAAGCTTGGTCACCTGATCCATGACCATGATTGAATTATCTCCTATGTGGGTCTCTGCATTGTTTTATATAGATTCAAACTTCTTGACTTTACATGAAGCAGAGTAATCTAATCACTTAACCACAACCAAAATATAAGATACATGTACACAACAGGGACAAACTAATGTGGTTCAAGTAATATTAAAGCATAATCCCAAAGCTTCGTTAAATCATTGCCATAAATGTTCACTTACATGCATATACAACAATAAATAAACGAATATCACATCCGCAGGTTACCAAAGTCAGCCTTTACTCCTACCTCCTAACTAAACACTACCTAGCCCTAATAAATTAAGTCTGCCACATGCCCACAAGAAGGCGAGACTAGTCAACATAGTTAGAAAGATTAGTATGGCTATATATAATGTCATAACCTGCTCAAAATTCATCTATTCAATCGATTATATGATACTTATGTGCGGCTTAAAATGTAACTTAAATGAGAAGTCAACACCTAAATCAATCTAGCGATTCCTAGATGGATCATAGTCTGGGTCAGACTCATCCCCAAGCTAGTTGCCTAAGTCAAAATTATTATCTGAGGCACCCAACTCTGCATCCTCAACATCATGATCAGGTTAACATTCCCCCAACTCTGGGTCCTCCTATGGATCCTCTATGAGCTCATTATCAGAGCTAAACTCCACTAACTTGGGTGTATCAGGGAGATCCACAATAGTGTGAACCCCCTTGATCCATCAGATGGAGGGATCCTCTCTCCAGATTCCTATGAATCTGAGCTATCGAGCGGCTGAGGAGCGCCCGGTGTAGGTGGTGATAATGGGGGAGATGCAAACTGTAAAGGAAATATATACTACAGAGTGTCCATGCTAATCCTCCTCTGCTCAAACTCCTCCCTGAGTAATAGCTTAGTGGTAATGGTAACCCAAGGCCCCTAAAGTAGGAACCTAGGTGTGTCCCATCCCATGGCTTCGGTACTCATAAAGTCATGATATGGGGTCCTAAACTCAACCTAGCATGCAACTGTAGGCAAGGACCGCAACTACCTATGTGTATAGACCATAATGCTATGAAACTCAGAAAAGGGGTCCTGTATATGGGCTACCATACTATCATATAGTAAAAAGATGTGAGTGGTGATAAAAATACTTGGCATGATATTCACTGCATATGAATCCAAGTAATAAGGAAGAACGCACAAAGAGAACATGTGAGAGATAAACAGGCATTTCTATTATAACAAATCTCTAATGATATATTATTAACCTTAACTAACCAATCCTTTTCACCCTCCTATCTCTACTCTCGATATTCCGTATCCCATCAAGGAAAATCAGACCTAGCTCTGATTCCAAAATTGTAACGCCATCCAATATCCATGTCTCATTGATTGTATACTCTTTAATTAGACACTTAGTTAAAACTGATAAACCCGATGATGGGAGCATTACTATCATCCAGAAGGATAAAGTTTTAAGCATGAGCACTAGATATGGCATAGGTAAGCATAGATCATAATCGTACATATTCAGATCAAATTATACACAGATAGCTGCTAACCGCCACAAGGTTCACACATTACAATAGAGCAATTCTCCATAAAGCTTACAATTTCATCAACTAAAGATCTCAAAATTCAATTCCTAAAATATTCTTGAACCAACATCATTACTGATCTATCCATATTCCCTTGCTCCCTTACTTTTTTTTCAGCTGGTGTGCTAGCATGAGGGTGATTCATTGAGCATTTGTGTAAAATAAAGCATGACAAATATTTTGAAATGTGAGCCGAAGCTCAGCACATGCATTCTTGCATTGTCAAATGATCACTAAAAAAATTGGTTGGGTGCCTGCTTTACAATTCATTTTACTTTAAAATAGCGAAAGAAATGAACATAAAACTGTATTGTCTATAATTATCTGTTAGTGAACCCCTTGTAATTGTTGCTATCTACAGATAGGTGTACACCTGCCAAGTCGATCGGGAGACCTGGCCTGCGGCTGCGTGGATAATTGTAGGGTAAGTGCCCTATAAATGACAACTGACGGGGCCACTAATCAATTGATAAATCTCTGAGTAAGCTAATTCATTAATATACTTACCAAGACATTGTCACTTTGATATATACGTTCTGATTTCCAAAGATATAGGCAATGAACGTACGTGGGGTATTTAAAATACAATGTCACTTGAAAATTTCTATGCACAAGGGGGAACGATAGACTAAGCCTTAATTTTTCTTAAGAAATATAATGGTAGGTATATGTAATACCCAAAGCCCCTACGGCCAGGAGTGTTATATTTTCTTAACTTTCTACTTAGATTCGGGGGCGAAATGGACAGAGTTTCCCCCAAAAACTAGCCGTTTCCATGCTGAAAGCCTTAGAATAAACCCCTACAAATCAACGGAAGCGTATAATATTCTAAAATAAGTTAGTTCATAACTCAACGAGCAACTCGTTCGGAGTGCTTCAAACAATATAGTTCAATAATATAGGAGAAATGAAAGATACAACTCAATGGTTCATACAACCAGAGTACTAGGGTTTACATCCCAAAACGTAACTGATTTCGGCTAAAAGGACAACTAACTAATAAGATGGTTGGCACACATGGCCGTACAGAGCAACTCCTAAACAAATTACACAACATGAACTAGAATACTTATTTACAAATTTTATAAATTAAGGAATACATTATATAACTTCATTAAACATGTAAAACCCCTTCAAATGGGTACGCATGACACCTTGCAAGTAAGAATAGAATCCATCTTGGCATAAGTGGCTTGGCTTCTACATGTCCTAATGTAAACCTAGGGAAAAGGGAGAAAGAGTAATGGGATGAACAACCACATGCTCAGTGAGTATTCCCTGACCCCTTAAAACCAAAACTGTTGCAGACAATAATAATAGTAATAGTCACATACCACTACTTCGTACTTTACTATCATATTAGGCAATCATAAATCCTTAACGAAGGATCACTATTCACAAACTTCATTTTAGCCGTTCAAACTCATTTTTAGGTTCCTAAATAACCAACTTCTTAAAAACCAAGCACTCAAAACACATAAGCAAGCATCGAGGGCTAAGCACAGAACCTTCTTTCACAAAACATATACATTTAAACTCATACGCTTGATGCATCATAGGATATGGCCATGCTCTGTTCGAGATTCCATTCAGACTATACTTGTTTATTCATAAGATGCGCATGGGGTGTACATTGGAATCTTTCTTTTTGTGTAAACACTTTACTTAGCCTTACTTAAAATCTCATTCATAGGGTATTCATAAGGTACACACATTTCAAATCTCATTTACATTTCATTCATAAGAAATGCACAGAACATGCACAGAAAGCTTTCCTTCTTTTCTTGAATACACTTTGCTTAGCCTCTTATGGCCATAAAAACTCTTTTCTTAGCCTCTTTGAGGCTCATTTTCTTTAAAAGAAATCTCTTTTGTATTGGTCGCATAATGACCCTTATAAGCTTTTCACATTTCATTTATCTAGCCTCTTAAAGGCCCTTTAAACTTTCTCTCTTCTGAAATACTTAAAATGGCAAAATGCCAACTGCTTTTCATTGCTTATTAGGAAAATACATCCGGCATAAGATCATTACAGGGTGCTGATTGGGTGAGATCTATTCTCAAACCCCATAGTCAGACCTAACACTCACGCTAAGCTCTTACTCCCGGGACGGCAGCATATAACATTTTGGACTCTTACCCTCATCAGGGTCTTCTAGGGTTTCCTAGTACCAGGACTTATCCCCTAGGTTAGCATCATTCATATCATATTGTCCAAAGCACACTAGCTTAACATACATTATTTAAAGATATTTTTAGGTTGTTTTGAGAATACCTCCAAGCATGGAACAACCAATTCAACATACATCAATCTAAAGCACATTAGGTTGTTTCGAGGGCTACTTTTAAACACGATTCGCTAGGTTAGCTAGCATCGATTCAAAGCATTCTTAGCTCTTTTCGAAGTTACTTTCAAGCATGAATTAACGAACTTAAGATGCATCAATTTGAAGCATGCTTAGGTTGTTTCAAGGCTACTTTTAAATACGAACTAACCCAATTACCATGCATTGAACATAAGCATTCTTAATTCATTTCGAAGTCATTTTCAAGCATGAATTAGTTAACTTAACGGGCATCGATTCAATATATTCATATATTATTTCGAAGCTACTTACATGCATGTATTAACTAAACTAACATATATCGATTCGAAGCCATTTCAAGCGTTAGTTAACTAAACCAACCTATATCGATTCTAAGCATCATTAGGTTATTTCGAAGTTACTTTCATGCATGAATTAACTGAACTAATCGTGGGCATGGAAAACAGTTCAGTACTAATAGTTTCTAACAGCAACTAAACATACACAACCCATGCTAATCTCAGTTGAAATAGAACATGCAAAATTAGTCATTATGTTCTCGTTTAATCTAACTGATCTTAAACTAGCATGTAACATTATTTATGGCTAAACGCTTTTCGAATTTACTAATACTTAGGAGGTCAGAAACACTCACCTCGATTCCAAGCTAGAGGTTCATTCGAGGGCTGCTGCGCTCAGCTTTGAGTGCTGGAAAGACTCGATTCCCTTACCCTTGCTCACCGACGCACAAACATATCTAATCCACGCCTAACCCTTGCAAAAACAGACCCAATTCAACCCAAACCCAAACCTAGGTTTTTGCTGCTGTTCTGTGCCCATACCACCCACCAGCCGGTGAGGAGGGAAAGTCTCCACCACCAGCGTCGATCGCCTTGGCTGCCCGCCATCGCTGTCGCATGGCCGCCATCCCGGTCCCCTCTCTCAGTTGCTCCATCACCCTAATCCGATCTCTTTCTCTCTCTCTCTGTCATAGTGGTCGCTAGGGGAGGGGCCGCGAGGCTGCAGACAAACCCAGCCGTACTGGCCATCTTTCCGATCGCCGGCGTCCCACCTCTTCCTCTCTCACTCAATCCCTCTCTTCCCCTTTCTTTCCGGTGGCTGTCGTGGGGGCTGGGTTGGGAACACCCCTCTATCGCATTTTGAAAACTAGAAAGGAGCTCAGCCCCTTTTGAATTCTTTTTTCTTTTTTGTTTCGTTGTTTTGGTTAATTGTTCAGTCAACTAAAATCGCTAGTCCAAACTCATACCACTTATAGTAAACACAATCATTAACGTCCAGTCTAAGCTTGCATTGAAACGTTCTAAAACCAGCACTCCAACTAAGTTTGGGAAATGACTAAGTAAATCGAATAACGATTTCGATGGTGTGAATTCACATCAACTGAAAAACTTTCTGAATAATTGACGCTAATATCAATAATATAAATAGCAACGAAATATTCTTTTTACTAAAATTACCGTTCACGTAAGCACATCAGTAACAATTTAGCTCGTATAGTTAATAAAAATACGATTTTACGATGCAAAAAGACAATATGACCACCTAACACAAAATAGAGAACAACGGGTGCCACATTCTTCCCCCCCTAAAAGAATTTCGTCCTCGAAATTCTAAGGTTCACAGTTCAGTCGTACCTAAGATGTGCACATACTTGACACAGTCTCCACAAATTGCACTAAACCAAAATCTCGTTCTATAATTCGTTGAAAACCGGAAAAGGCTTATGCTATCCAGTCTTCTCTTCGCCAATTCTCTTCAAGCGTCTACTCACTCTATTTAGGCGCCAAAGGCAAATCGCATTGAAGAGGGGTAAATGAGTTGGTGTGGAAAACCATATCGAACTTGTTTTGAAAACGAACATGGATTCTCGATAATCTAGACTAAATCCACTTAGCAAGTAACAACTCTATGTACATGCATTGCTATGAATTTAAGTATAAAAGAAGGTAAATTGGGCAGTTGACTCCTCAAGGTCATATACTAGTAGTCTCATTATAAAACATGAATTCAAGTCACTTTTGGGATCACAATGATAAACATTGACACTCCTGTAACACATTTAGAATAATAAGAATGTCACATAGCACCACATAGCATCATTTAAGCACAATAGCATCACATGGCATTCCATAGTATCAGCAATTCAGCATTCTCGAGCCTAAGAATTGGAAGTAATATGAAACCGGTCAATGTACATATGGCAAGCAATTTACGAGACGAAAGCATATATGACTTACATTCCTATCCTCTTACACCATTTCTAGGTAGTCTTTACGCATTTCATTTATGGCAACTTAGACACGACTTGTTAAGGTTGTATGAAGGGGTTTATTAATCAGGTTCGTTCTAAAACATGAAGATATTAGGTCACTCTAAGGTTTAATCATTTACTAGAAAGTTACCACGTCACACTAAGATCGCAGAAACATCAAATTATGCCATATCGGCATTAAAGGGTCCTGAAGTGGCATTTGAAATCACATTGGCTTCGCATAGAGTCAATCACAGAACATACCAAGGGTTAAGAATCACATGTAACACGAACCAACAACACATGTCGATAGGAATAATTTGGGAAGAAAACTCCAAGGTAAGAATGTAAATCGATGGTTTTTGATGGGGGAGACTTTCCTAAGGTCCCTACTTTAGGACTGATCATCTCTTAAGTCATAGATTCATACAAATGAATGGTTATGCTCCTAGACAGGTCCTAGGCCTATGGCTTATGCACGTACATGCTTCCGCTGCGCTACTCTGGTCAACCAAATAAGGGCAAGAATATATGAATGCAGGTTTCTAGGGTCATCTCATCATGCTTCAAATATGGGCGTATGCAGTTATTTAGTTATGACATGGAATCATAGAATTCAGAGAAGGCAAACAATGAGTCAGAGGTCATATCATGCTACGAATTACAAAACTTAAACTATCTAAATAACCAAGTCACATACTAAACCAACTTAAGTTAAGCAAATACCAAGGTATGTATTTGCTGAGCGAATCATTCACAACACACTTGAATAATAGTGCATAATGATCCTAAGCAATTATATGGGCTCCCATGACCTTTATACCTTGCATAACATTATGCTCATGCTTTAAAACACATAGACTCATAGTAGTGTCTCACGAAGAGACATATAGGCAAGTATACATGAATGTGCTCCCCATTTAAAATCTAAGGTCGAGGTTATGCCTCGAGGTTTGTCCAAACTATTTGGAGTTGGCCAATAATCAACTAACAGGGGTAAGAACAATGGCCTTATTGGTCGTACGGATCTACATTGAGGTTTTGCCACACATTTTCTCGAAAAGATAACTGTGGAGGACTGAGGAACTCCTAATACAGATGAAAAGGTTATACTTTCTACTATGGGCGTCCTTGCTTCTACACTTAGTGCTTGTGCTTAAGAAAGTGTTAGGAAGGCATAGATTGTCATCCTAGGAGGTAGCGAGGTGTTGCATGGGGTGTAATAATTCCAAAGTCTCCTGGGTCCTTTCTCCCTTCGCTTTCTAGGTGTATTGGGGTTTGGTATAGTGAGGACACCACCAATTTCACATAGGACATCAAGCACATTGTACAGGTGACAGCAAGCATCGCGCTAGACAATAAGGATAATTTTCATGCAATGGTTAAGAGAAATGCACCACTATTGCTTAACTTCTATCCAAGTATATCAAAATCTCATTTAATTTCTTACAATTCCCAATTCATGTATACCTTGTGAGATTTTCAGTCATAGAAAGCTGCCTAAAATCATTTGCGACACATCATCATTAACACATCCGATAATGCACACACCTTGGCATATGAACACTCAAAGTCATTTGATTACACACAAAGAGTTAAGCTCGTGGGGTTAGCCCAAGCATTATTGCAAAGCAAATGCGAGTCTTCGCTTATAACAATAAGACCCAACCAAATAATTAGAAAGGTTTCTAATACAAAGGCATAACCCTTATTCACTAATTGGAAGACTTTGACTTCAAGATCTTTAGGTTTTCAAAAGGAAATAGTTTAATTGCTTCTAGCTCTCTCTCTCTCTACCAACCTTTGAGTACGTCTGCTCACTTCATTATGGGGCCCGAGGAGTAAATCGTACTTAAAGGGACAAAGATAAGCTTAGAGTTAAGGCTTTTTAATCATTCGATTTCAAATCATATGTTCTTTACACTTTCGATTAAAATCACCAAAGTGCACAAAGATAATAATGTTGACATAGAAAACACTTATCTCATCCATGAGAATGCAAGTCATTCGGCTTATACTCTTAGCAATTCGTTCATTCACTCAGTTAATGAGCTCACTCAAGCCGCACCTAACTAAGTAAACGGGCTAACATTCACATAAAACTCACATTTGCACACAAGGCAGGCATGTATCATGTCATTGTGAACGTATTCCTAGGCAACTATACGAGACGTAAGACTCAGGTCGCGACCTGTGGCCACAGGGCCTTGCTCTGATACCATCAACGCAACACCCTTAGCCCCTAGGGCCAGGAGCGTTATGTTTTCTTAACTTTTAACTTCAATTTCGGGGCTAAACGGATAGAGTTTCCCCTAAGAACTGACCATTTTCAAGCTAAAAGCCTTATAACAAACCCCTGCAAATCAACGGAAGCGTATAGCATTCTAAAAGAAGCTCAACGGCTACACGCAGGAATTCATAACTCAACGAGCAACTCGCTCGGAGTACTTCAAACAATATAGCTTAATAATACAGGAGAAATGAAAGATACAACTCAGTAGTTCACACAACCAGAGTACTGGGGTTTACATCCCAAAACATAACTGATTTCAGCTAAAAGGACAACTGACTAATAAGATGGTTGGCACACATGATCGTATAGAGCAACTCCTGAACTGATTACACTATATGAACTAGAATACTTGTTTACAAGCATTCATAAATCAAGGAACACATTACATGACTTCGTTAAACATGTAAGACCCCTTCAAATGGGCGCGCATGACACCTTGCAAGTAAGAATAGAATCCATCTTGGCATAAGTGACTTGGCTCCTACATGTCCTAACGCAAACTTAGGGAAAAAGGGAAAAGAGTAATGGGATGAGCAACCACACGCTCAGTGAGCATTCCCTGACCCCTGAAAACCAAAACCATTACAGGCAATAATAATCGTAATGGTCACATACCACTTATTCGTACTTTACTATCATATTAGGCAATCATAAATCCTTAAGGAAGGATCACTACCCAAAAACTTCATTTTAGCTGTTCAAACTCATTTTTAGGTTCCTAAATAAACAACTTCTTAAAAACCCAGCACTCCAAAACACATAAGCAAGCATCGAGGGCTAAGCACAGAACCTTCTTTCACAAAACATGTACATTTAGACTCATACACTTGATGCATCACAAGATATGGCCATGCTATATTCAAGATTCCATTCAGACTACACTTGCTTACCTATAAGATGTGCATAGGGTGTACATCAGAATCTTACTTTTTGTGTTAACACTTGACTTAGCCTTACTTAAAATCTCATTTATAGGGTATTCATAAGGTACACACATTTCAAATCTCATCCACATTTCATTCATAAGAAATGCACAGAACATGCATAGAAAGCTTTCCTTCTTTTCTTGAAAACACTTTGCTTAGCGTCTTCAGGCTATAAAAACTCTTTTCTTAGCCTCTTTGAGGCTTATTTTCTTTAAAAGAAATCTCTTTCATATTGCTCGTATAATGACCCTTATAAGCTTTTCACATTTCATTCTTCTGGGCTCTTAAAGGCCCTTGAAACTTTCTCTCTTCTGAAATACTTAAAGTGGCAAAATAGCAACTGCTTTTCTTTGTTATTAGGAAAAATATATCTGGCATAAAATCATTACAGGGTGCTGATTGGATGAGATCTATTCTAAAACTCCATAGTGAGACCCAATGCTCATGCTAAGCTCTTACTCCCGGGACAACAACGTAGAACATTTTGGACCATTATCCTCGCCCGGTGCTTCTAGAGTTTCCCAGTACCAGGACTTATTCCCTAGGCTAACATCATTCATATCATATTGTCCAAAGCACATTATCTTCGCCAATTTAAAGCGTATGAGACATAACGGCTAATAAGTTTGCTGCCTCTCATAGTGAAATCCTTTTTCATACATCACACCCTCTTTTTATTTAAATTCATTAGGGATTCCCCCGTTCAAGGAAGTTCACTCCTAAAACTATATTCGTATATTTAATATAGGCCATCAATTGCTAATAGCTATGGCTACTATTAGTTACAACCATGAAATTCTTTTTCAAACACACTCTCACTCGGAATGAGAAACTTGATGACATAAAGGGAAGGGGGGTTTGCACGTAAGACATTCAAACACTTCATAATCAATTTAGTAGAATAAGCCACACATGGCTTCGCAATCCACACGATTGCGATCAATTACAACCCAGGCTCCCTCCTCATACAACATCGGCTACAAAGAACCTCAAAATTCTCATCCTCAAGCCATCCGACTACCAACTCGGTTTTCACTTCCATAACCATAGCATATTTTCACAAAAGTCAAATGAAATAGCTACATATAAACTTATCGAGCGAGCAGCAACTATCCAACAGCTCGATACAGCATATATATATATATATATATATATATATATATATATATATATATATATATATATATTGCATTAACTTGAAATAAATACTCAACGAACTGAAATAAACTCACAAGGCATGAAACTAGCCTACATTCATAACTAGGAGTAGGAGGTAAGCATGCCAAGTTCATGTCATTTCCAAAGCGTGACTAATCAGCTTAACATACAACGTTTAAAGATATTTTTAAGTTATTTTAAGAACATCTCCAAGCGCGGGTCAACTAATTTAACATACATCAATTTAAAACGCATTAGGTTGTTTCGAGGGCTACTTTTGAACATGATTCTCTAACTTAGCTAGCATCGATTCAAAGGATTCTTAGTTTTTTTTCGAGGTTACTTTTAAGCACGAACTAACTGACTTAACATGCATCGATTTGAAGCGTGCTTAAGTCGTTTCAAAGCTACTTTTAAATACGAACTAACCCAATTAGCATGCATCAAATATAAGCATTCTTAATTCATTTTGAAGTTGTTTTCGAGCATGAATTAGTTAACTTAACGGGCATTGATTTGATGTATTTGTATATTATTTTGAAGCTACTTACATGCATGTATTAACTACACTAACATATATCGATTTAAAGCCATTTTCAAGCATTGGTTAACTAAACTAACCTATATCGATTCGAAGCATCATTAGGTTATTTCAAAGTTAGTTTTAGGCATGAATTAACTGAACTAATTGTAGGCATGGAAAACAGTTTAGTACTAGCAGTTTTTGACAGCAACTAAACATGCACAACCTATGCAAATCTCAGTCGAAATGGAACATGCAAAATAACTCATCATGTTCTCGTTTAATCTAACTAATCTTAAACTAGCATGCAACATCATTTAAGGCTAAAATCTTTTCGAATTTACCAATGCTTAGAAGGCGAGAAACACCCACCGCGATTCCAAGCTAGAGGTTCGTTCAAGGGCTGCTGGGCTCAGCTTTGAGTGTTGGAAAGACCCAATTCCCTGACCGTTGCTCACTGATGCATGAACAAACCCAATCCACACCTAACCCTTGCAAAAACAGACCCAATTTGACCCAACCCCAGACCTGGATTTCTCCTGCTGTTCCATGCCCATACCGCTCACCGGTCGGTGGGGGGAGTCGCCGCCACTAGCGCCGACCGCCCTGGCTGCCCGTCGTCGCCGTCGCATGGCCGTCATCCCGATCCCCTCTCTCAGTTGCTCCATCACCCTAATTCGATCTCTTTCTCTCTCTCTCTCCCTCTGTTGTGGTGGTCATCGGGGAAGGGGTCGCGAGTCTGCGTACAAACCCGGTCGCACCGACCGTCTTTCCGGTCGTTGGCGTCCCACCTCTTTCTCTCTCACTCAATCCCTCTCTTCCCCTCTCTTTCCGGTAGCTATCGTGGGGGCTGGGTTGGGAACACCCCCTGTCGCATTTTGAAAACCAGAAAGGGGCTTCGGCCCCTTTTGAATTCTTTTTTTTTTTTTTTGCTTCGTTGTTTTGGTCAATTACCTACTCAACTAAAATCGTTAATCCAATCTCGTACCTCTTATTCTAAACCCAATCATTAACATTCAGTCTAAGCTTGTGTTGAAACGTTCTAAAACCAGCATTCTAACTAAATTCGGGAAACGACTAAGTAAATCGAATAACGACTTCGAAGGTGTGAGTTCACATCAACTCAAAAATTTTCTGAATAATCGATGATAATATCAATAATATAAATAGCGATAAAATATTCTTTTTAATAAAATTATCGTTCACAAGCAAATCGGTAATAATTTAACTCATATACTTAATAAAAATACGATTTTATGACGTAAAAAGGCAATACGACCAGCTTCACATAAAATAGGGAACGCGGGTGTCACAGGATATGTAGTTAGTAAACAACGGTCACTTCATAATTTGTAACCTTAATAGAAATTGATTTGTTAAATGACATTCATAACCCAGCATTTCAAGAATGAAGATATTGAGAATGTTGAGGAGTCCACAGACTCAAAAGAGGTGCTTAATGATGTTGTATATAAGTCTGATGAGGTTCCTAGGACCCCAAGATCACTTCCCTAAAACCCTACACCCTACCTTTACCATTTCCTCAAAGGATGGCTAAAGTAAAACTCGATTTGCAATTTGGGAAGTTCTTATAAGTCCTTAAGAAACTCTACATAAACATCCCCTTCACTGAAGCTCTAACTCAAATGCCTTCATATGCCAAATTTTTGAAAGAAATGCTGTCTAACAAAAGAAAGCCAGAAGAACATAAAACTGTAGCTTTAACTGAAGAGTGCAGTGCAGTAATCAAAAACAAGCTTCAATCTAAGCTAAAGGATCCCGGTAGTTTTTCAATTCCCTGCTTGATAGGGAATGAACCTATAGACTATTCTATATGTGATTTACGATTAAGTGGGAGCTTGATGCCTCTTTCTTTGTGTGAAAAATTAGAACTAGGATAGCTGAGACCGACTCTATCTTCTTACAAATGGCAGACCATTCTGTGAAATACCCTAGAGATGTTCTAGTGGATGTTCCAATAAAGCTAGGAGATTTATATGTTCTGATAGACTTTGTGATTTTCAAAATGAAGGAGGATATGCGCACTCCCATCATTCTTAGGAGGCTATTCTTGGCCATCGCTGGGTGCTGTGTTGATGTGAAAAAGGGTACGCTATCTTTTAATGTGGGGGATGATCATGTGGAGTTTAATTTGCTAAGACTGCAAAATTTCCTTCTATCTCTGATGAGTGCAATAAGATTGATGTTGTTGATGGATTGATACGGGAAACTATATCTAGATATGATTCTAATGATCCTCTTGAGCACTTGATGCTAAATAACAACACTCCTAAGGATAAATATCCGGGATAAATATCCCGACGTAGCCAAGTGTGCCCAACTTCTGGAAGTCTCCTCACCAATTTCAACTTCCATTGCTAAGGTGAACCATTACAAGATGAAAATAATCCCTTGTCTGAAGAGGCAAAAACTCCTAAGCTAGAACTGAAACCTCTCCCTTCATCCTTGAGGTATGAAAATTTCTTGGACCGAAATCTACATATCCTGTGATTGTGAATGCAAGTTTGAATGTAGCTCAAATCGACTCTTCACTTAGAGTATTTAGGATGCATCGTAAAGCAATAGGATACACCCTTGATGACTTAAGGAATTCACCCTTCTTTCTGTATGCATCGAATCTTAATGGAAGACTACCATAAGCCTTCAATTGAATACCAAAGGAGATTGAATCCTAGCATATAAGAGATGGTAAAAAAGGAAATTTTGAAACTGCTTAAAGCCGACATTACTTACCCTACCTCTGATAGTATATGGGTAAGCCCAGTCCATGTTGTATTCAAGAAAGGAGGGATGACTGCTGTCAAAAATAAGAATAATGAGCTAATTCCCACTAAGACTGTCACGGGCTAGAGCATGTGCATTGATTATCAAAAATTGAATAAAAGCACTCGTAAATTCCTGTCATTGACCAAATGCTTGAAAGGTTAGCCAATAACTCATATTTTTGCTACTTAGAAGGATATTCGGGATTCTTTCAAATTTCTATCCATCCTAATGATAAAGAAGAGACTACTTTTGCATGTCCTTATGGTACATATGCTTATATAAGGATGCCATTTGGTTTATGAAATGCCCCTGCTACGTTTTAATGTTGTATGATGGCTATTTTCTCTGATTTTATAGAGGGCATAATGGAAGTCTTTATGGGTGATTTTTCTGTGTATGGTACCACCTATGACCATTGCTTGGATAACTTGTCTAAGGTTTTACAAAGATGTGATGATGTGAATTTGGTCTTAAATTGGGACAAATGCCATTTTATAGTGCAAGAAGAGGTTGCCCTTAGTCATGTTATCTCCAACAAAGGCATTGAAGTTGACAAAGCAAAGGTGGAGGTGATTGAGAAATTGCCACCACCAACTTCTGTAAAGGGTGTGAGGAGTTTTCTCGGACACATCGATTTTTACCAACGATTCACAAAAGATTTTTCAAAAATTGCAAAGCCTTTCATCCAATTGCTTGTTGAGGATGTGCCCTTTGAGTTTAATGAAGAATACTTGAGTGCATTTCACAGGCTAAAAAAGGCATTAATCATCGCTCCGGTAATGCAAGCTCCAAATTGGGAGCTACCTTTTGAAGTAGTGTGCGATGCAAGTGACTATACAGTGGGTGTCGTTCTTGGCTATCGTTCTTAGCTAACGAAAGGACAATAAGCCATATGCCATGTACATGCGAGCCGTATCCTTGATGGGGTTCAAGTGAATTATCACACAACGGAAAATAAGTTCTTGGCAGTTGTCTTTACCTGAGAAAAATTTCAATCTTACTTTACCAATTCCGAGGTCATTGTCTTTATAGATCATGTCCCTTTGAAACACTTAATAAAGAAATCCGACTCCAAACCCCGACTAATCAGATGGGTTGTCCTTCTTCAAGAATTTGATTTGGAGATCAAAGACAAGGCCAGGTTGGCAAATGTGGCTACTGATCATCTATCTCGCTTTGTCCTCAAAGGTACTCCTGATGAAGAGCTCCCCATTGATGACTCCTTCCCTGATGAGCAGCTATTTGCTGCTTCCCAATAAGCTACCTCATGGTATGCTAATTTAGTTAACTTCAAGGTGTATGGAGTGTTACTTCCGGGTTTGTCCTACCAACAAAGAAAGAAGTCCTTTACCAACGTCAAATACTATGTGTGAGAAGAATCTTTTCTTTACAAGCTATGTGGAGATGGGATTTATAGAAGATGTTTCCTAAAGATGAGGTCTGTAGTGTTTTGTACCATTGTCGTGTTTACACTTATGGTGGCCACTTTGGACCAGATAAAACAATTGTAACAGTACTCCAAGCTGACTTCTATTACCCCATGCTCTTCAGGGATACTAGGAAATTTGTCACGACTTGTGATGGATGTCAACGAATAGGGAACATTTCCAAGAGGCATGAGATGCCTCAACGTGGCATACTTAAGGGGGAATTTGTTTGATGTATGGGGAATTGACTTCATGGGTGTCTTTCCTCCTTCCCATAACAACCTTTGATTTTTATTATTTTTGTAGTTTTTCAATAAAAATAAAAAAAATGAAAAAAAATAAGAGAAACAAAAAAGAGAGAAATAAGAGAAGAATAAAGAGTAAAAAAAAGGAGAGAGAAAAAAAGAGAGAAAAAATTAAATATATAAGCACATATATATGTGTGTGTGTGTGTGTGTGTGTGTATGTAATAAAATATTTGGCACCACGACCAAGAAGCTTAGCACTGCGGTCATGGGATGCCAAACTAGAAAAACAAAAAAATTATGGTGACAGCAGATACCACGAATGACCCGTGGTGAACCCCACAGTATATGGTGATTTTCTACGGCCCGTGCTCAAGGGTTTTGACCGCGAAGACCCCTCATTTCCACCAAATCATCTTCTTCTTCGAGCTTCTCTCTCTCTACCTCTATTTTCTCTTTCTAAAACTACCATAGCTAAAACCTTCCATCCTCACTCATTTCTTCTCATTTTTACTCCATTTTCACCTAAAATCCTTCCTTTTCATTTAATCCATCTTTTTCTTCATCTCTTGCTTCTTCTTCTTCTTCCAACTCATCTCACCCTCATTCATTACCATAATCATCTCTTTCTCTCTCTAATTCTTCTTTTTTTTTTACTTCATTCCTTCATTTTTCTTCCTCAAATTTTCTTATTTAGGTTTTAGTTTTAGTTTTCGGTTCATTTTACAACAATGGCGCCAACCAAAAGACAAAGGAGTGTAAAGGAGGTTGGATCATCAAGTCAAGCATTATCCCAATCTTAAAGGACATCCCGAACCTCCACCAATGCACGTACCTCCTCACCTCCTTGGTTTGACAAATCCTAATCATGTTGCTAGATAAAACTGTTTGAACGAACGTATGGTTGTGGCAACTTTATATTATGACGAGGACATGATTAGGCATGTTAGATGATATTAGGTGGTTGCTTGCACGAGGCGGTATGGGACACTTTATTGAAATTGAAGAGCATACATACCGTGACCTAATCCTAGAGTTCCTAAGTACACTACACGTTGAGGTTACTAAAGGGCCTCAATGTCAAGCCAGGTACATTTCTTTCTTTTTGCAAGGACAATTATATGAGTTGAACTTAGATACCCTTAATAGTATATTTGGTTTTCCACCCAGTATGGATTTATCGAACCAACAAGTCCCTTGTGAATTCAACGTAAATACATTTTGGGGTGAATTTTCGGGGAGTCTTAGGTACAGCACTAGTTCATCTGAATGCACACATATTAGGAACCCTTGTATTCGGATAGCCCAGCGTACCTTGGCTTGTTGTTTGTTTGCATGGGACAATAGTTTTAATGTCCTGAGATTATCTGATTATACTTCTTCTCTTGTATGCTTGATGGTGCCCACCTTGACTATGGTTTATTTTTAGCCATGCAATTGTATAGTGCTACTGTTAGCACTAAGGGGAGGATAGTCATCGGTGGTATTGTGACTACTATTGTTAGATTTTTGGGTGTTGAGCCCAATCCTAAGGATAGGGTTTCTAGTTTCGAGCAGCTTGATCAAGCTTCTTTTGAAATTATGGACTTTTGTACAGTAATGGCTGGCTGTTTGTGTTGGATTTACCCTGGTTTACTATTCCTAATATCGATTGCACCTCCTCACTATACCAGGCTAACCTTTACTGGGTACCTGGTGATGCTGAGGTTGTTCAACCCATACCTCACCCTCGAACACCTCAATCCAGTCAAGCAGGACCTAACTCTTCCTTCCAACCACCACTTACTGACTATGCCAACCTCCAAGCCACCCTTATGTCCATTCAAGAGGAGCAAGTGTCCCTTCGAACTTATGTTGCTTAAGAGAATGCCGCTCTTCGTGATTTTGTGCAAGAGCGCTACAATGAGTTTCATGGGATGCTTGCTATCCAAACTTAATATTTTTAAGACTAGGGGATGTTTAGAGATCGGGCGGGATTGGCATATTTCTTATGGCCAACCACCCCATCCTCCTCCACCATCTCCTTTCTGATATCTTTGTGCGGCTCCCCTTCCCCTTTTCTCTGTGTGCCCACATTGAGGGAAATATGTGATTCAAGCATGGGGAAGTTTATCGCTATATTTGGCATCTGATGCCTGGTTTGGTGCGCTTGTGTATTGTATATACTGTCTGTGATAGTTGTTTTTGGATGCTTTATTGTAGTTCTTTTTTTCTTTTCTTTGGTTTAAATCATTTTAGAAGCATGTTTAGTTTTTTCTTCTCTTTTCTTTTCTTTTTGGATTGCATTTTTTGTTTTATTTTAGTTTCTTTTATTGTTTTTGCATTTTTAGGATCTTGGATTACGTTTTATGAGCATGCACAACCAAAAAAAAACCCAAAAAAAGGAAAAACAAAAGAAAAAAATCCTCCAATGATGATCTTTGTAGACTAGGTAAACTTCTTTGACTTAGTTTGATCCTTTGATTCACCCAAATTGTGCATAAAAATGTTTAAGAATGAATTTTCGAAATAAGCTTCATGTTTAGACCATATGTTGAGTGCGAATTCATTACCCCATGGCTCTTTACATAAGCTTTGGCACGTGTTGACTAATGAGCTAATTATGACCTTGGTAGATATCCCATGAGGCTTTGAGCTTTTAGAGACTATTTATCAATTTAGTCTCATGTTTCTCTCATGTGTGACTCTTTCTTCACATCAATTGTCTAGAATTTGCTTTAACTCTCATTTAACATCACATTTCACATATGCATTTAGGTAATATGATTGATTTATTAAACCCAATGGCCAAATAGCCATCTTTGTTGTATATTATATCCGTTGCTATCCTCTTTGAGCCTACATCTACTTTTCTTGATTTGAACTTCCTATTATAGCCTATGACTAAATGATTATCTTATCCTTAAGCCAAGACTAGAGGAGCGTTTAATTCTTTTACATCAAGTTTGATTTGGGAGCTAGGAAGGAGAGTTGAGATCTTTTAGTGGATTTTGGTTGTTTGGTAAAGGGATGTGTAATCTTGATTGATAAAAAGGAAACCCCTTATCTTTTATGCAAAATTTAGAGAAGAGTGGAGATTCAAAGTTTTGTACGAATTTTCCTTGGCTAACTCTTTTGTTTTAGAACAAAAAAAAATCAAAGGAAAAACCAAAAAAAAGAAAAAAAAGAAGAAAAACATAAAAAAAAAAAATCAAAGAGCGTTAGCCTTGTTGGGATTAAAAGATTGTTATGACTTTCAACTCTTAGTTTCTTCAAATTGAGGATGTATTTTGTTAATTTGTATTGGTTTAGGAATGATGCTGTATGATGCATTGGAATTATTTGGCTCTTAGTCTATGGCTTCCAGCTCCACATTTCCAAAATATTTGTTCCCCTCTTATCTTTACCCATAGCCCCATTACAACCTTAGGAAAGTCATCATGATTGTCTGTGTGTTTGCATTTTAGTGATGGTGAATTTGAGAGTCTCATCAAGCTTATGGAAGATTTGAGTCTATGGAATGAGAATTGAGCAAACTATTATATTTTTTCAAACACATGAGTGATGAGTGTCACATAACTATAGTGAGGTTCTACCGGCCTTGCTAGCTTCATTTGTTTCATACGTTAAATAATTGCATTTGATGATTTGGGGAGATTGATTTAAATTTGACATTGTGATTTATCAAGTGGTTTTTGAACTTTTCATTCCCTACTCTATTTGCTAAATGATTTTTGCATCTTTTTGGGCTAACTTTGGATCGACTTTACCGTTGAAACACTACCTTTATCTATCCTGAGGAGGTTGTGTATATTTCTTTGACTTTAGCATTGCTTGAGAATAAGTAATAGTTTAAGCATGGGGAAGTTTGATAAATACTTAATGTATACATCATGTTAGGGCCATTTTGCTCTTTAGTTGGAGAATTATATTCTTTAAGTTACTATTTATACTCATATTCTCGATTTGTGCTTGGGTATGGTTGTTTGATGTGTTTGCCGAATTTTAGGCCATTTTAACCCAGCATTTGACCCTTATTAGATGTACTTTGACCTCCCCCATAGGCACCCATGTGATGCTATGCCCGTGGAGTAAAAGAAGAGCAGAAATTCAGTTCCATCCAAGATCATGGTCGGACTGTGGTGTCTGCCACGGACTGTGGTGAGTTGTGTAACTGTAGCCTCTTTGTCTTCCGTTGGCTATGTGGTTGAAAACGTCCATGTTCTTTTATAAAACCCCGTTTTTCAACAGAGGGAAGAGGAGGAGAAGAGAAAAAATAAAGCATAGCTTAGTTTAGTTTCTTTCTCAAGGTTTTACTCTTTAGTTAGTTTTTTTAGTATGATTGGTGTTTTAGTGAGAAATCTTTAGTATGAGTTTAGTTTTAAAGCGGTTTAAAGCCCTTGGTTTCCCTTTCAGATTTGTGCTGAATATTGGTTAGTTATTGAATATTTAATCACGTATGGAGTGGTTTACCTTTTGCCTAGGGATTTATTTATCAATGAAAGTGTAATTGGATCTTGTTTATCATAAGAATTGTTCTTTGATTCATGATTGGTTTGATTTCATTTTATCGTGTAATTTTTATCTCGTGAGTGGATTTTTGGCCAAAGTTTACCTGCACACTTGAAACAATTGAGTGAAAAATTAAAAGGTGACATTCGATTGTTACACTGCTTGATGAAACCTAACAAAGCGTCAACTCGAAAGAGAGATTTGTGTGTTGGGAGGACTAGAGGGTAATCAAAAATATTTAACTTGGATTAAGGCACAATAGTTTGAAAGAAAGACTTTTGTTTAGTTTAGGCAAATTTGGTTGATTTCGAAAGAATAGACTGAATTTTTTGATAGGTTAAAAATCCTTGAAATTATCCAATTAGAGAAAAGCCCATGTTTATCATTTTGATCCAGCCACCTTTCTCCTTAGATGTTTTCTTCTAACTGAATTTAGAATTAGTAGATTTGGAGTTGTTGAATCAAAACCCTTGATTTAGTATTTGCTTAGCATATTCTGATAGGCAAAGCTCAGAAGATTACAGTGGCCCCTAAGGATGGTTTTTTATCTATACTATGACTACTCATGTGCTTGTGACAGTGGTCAGTTATAGAATCTTTCCCTAAGGCCGGTGCACATTACATCCATAATTGAGTGCTCCCTGCATAAAAATTATAGCCCATAGGTGTTAGCAAACTAACTACTATACTAGTTGGACCTATATGAGAATTTATAGAGCCTCTTTATAGCCTTTCCCTAATGAGGACTTAGACCTATACATGTTAGCCAAATCATGTGTGTCCACTTGTAAACTTCCTTTAGGATTTCTATTTGATATCTTAAATTTCTTTAGTTTCCTTCTGAATCCTAGTTAGAAGAAAACTTAGCCCTCCCATCAGTACTGCCATCATGGAAGACTGTATAGGCAAATAGATGATCATTTTTTTTTCTTTTCAAGATTTGGAATCGATATTATGTGAATGTCAACATTTTCGCTATAAACAAAATAATAAGATGGTAACAATTTTAGTTAGATTACTTAAAAATGCAACTAGATGGACTGTGTCAAGTCTTTTAAGCCTCATCTTAGTTAGAACAGCCTGAAATGTGTTATGTTAGGAGTAACTATCAAGGATAGATTGTCCTTTTTTAGCTAAGGACATAGATATTTCTTATCATTTCCACAATGGAAAAATATTACATGTTGTTTACAAGGAAAGTCAAGTCTCTGGCAGCTAAAACCGAGACATCAGCATAAGGCATAGTGCGAGGGTATTCTTTCTTAAGTGTATCCTTAGTCTTGTCAATTACCTTAAAACATTGGACTAAGTTGTGGTTAGGTTCGATCTCTACTCAGTCACGATGGTTCCATTGCAGCGTTGCTTTCTAACAAACTAAACCATCACACCATGGCCTACAGGTGGTAGCCACACTTACAGCTCAAAACACATGTGAAGTGATACAGGACAAAAGGGCTCCCTTAACCCAAATCAAGTTCAAGCTAGAGGAGATCAAGGCAATCAAGTTCAAGCCTCACAGATTCAAGTTTTGTTCTCCTTACAAGTTCAAAACTGAGCATGGTTTCCGATAGCTTGTTTGTGGGTGATCCCAAGGCATCCTATGGATGAGTTATGCCTTATTGGACTCCCCAAGGTGTCTACTTTTACATGAGACACTCAGGTTTAGCCTAAGTATTAGGCATTTTGCTACATTGGTCCAAACAGACAGGTTACACAGAGTTGATTCTATTATGGCCCTTACGGAAGGTTAGGTGGGATCACCACCTAAAACCTAATTTACGGCCAATATTTTTGCCTATGATGATAGGCAACATCCTAAGGCATCAAGCTATATAGAGATATCCAGGTCAAGTCACATTCTTCATGGGATTCAACTTCACTAAGTTGACCATTTCAATTTGGGCTCTTTTCTAACCCATTTTGAGTCTCTCGTTGATTTGCCTTCCTAAACCTGATTTACGACTAATTTCCCATTTGGGCAGTTTATTAACATCCTAAGGAATTCATACATTAGAATTAGTTCTAGATCAAGTAGAGCTTGGGGACCCAACTTGGTTAAGTATAGTGCTAAACAAGGTTGATTAGGCTTAATTAAGCCGTTTTGACTTTGCAATGATCTGTCCTTAAGGGTAAGGGCTTGTGACCTACCTACTTACTTGCTTGGCTACTTGGTCAATGGAAGGTCATCATGGAGTCTTTTGCAGCTTGGATGACAAGTTGGCCACTAGAAGAAGAGATGAAGAGCTACTTGCCTTCTAACTTGATGGCCGTAAAGTGGACAGCAGCAGCAACAATTTTCTCTCTCTCTTAAGTGCAAGTGGTTTGCTTAGGGCTAATTAAACATATTTCAAGCTTCAGCGTAGTCTAAACAACATGTACTTACTAGACACACATTTGTAATTAGCTTAAGTTAAGCTTATTTTGTAATCTAGTTAGTTTAAGATAGATTATATTTCCTAAGTAGCAAAAAACCTCCATCCTTACTTGGTAGCAAGGTTGGACATGTATAAGTGCCCCCTTGGCTGCTTGTTATAAATGCACTTGGATAAATACAAAGAAAGCTTTGTGTTTGCTTAAAACACTCTCTTAAATCTTGATAAACAATCTGTTTAGGTTGCTTAGTGAGTGGTTCCCTTTAATCTAACCTTAGGGATGTGCCTTTAGGATTTAGGTGGTGGATTCCTTCCTAGCTTGGATGGTGGCATTGCCTTTATCCCTTGCATGTCCCCTATTTTAATCCATGACTCCATTGTTGCTCTTGATTCAAGCTCATGCTCAAATTGCAAAGTCTCCTTGCTTGCATTTTGCTTAAGCTCACGCACCAAAGTGGTATCATACCTTAACCTCGTGAGTGTTTTATGTACTATTTCATTATTTTGTAGTCTAATTCCACTACAATTCCATGCTTCTAAAGATACAAAGAACCTTACTCAACCTTAAAACACAAAGCCAACTTCAAGAGAACCAACCACCATAGAATAATCCCTACTAAACCCATCCATGTCTTGGGAGGAATAAAGCAACACTCCCCCACCAAGAGTTCCTAGAGGGCTTAATCTAAAACAAGCCTGTGAGTTGGGTGGAGGACATACCATACACTAACTCTAACAAAACTTCAAACACTATCCACTAAGGTTGCTACTATAACCACCAGATAAGAGGAAGTCTTAGCCAGCTTCAGGTATGATCGAGGAAGAGTGAGGAGAAGAAATTGTGGCTATCAAAAGGAAAACTCCCCTTTCACTTATTCATCTTCTTCCCAAGATGATGAGTCTTTAAGGAGGCGAAGGAAACCTCTAGCCAGGCCCTTAATGACTTGACGGATATGAAATTTAACCCTTTTGAGTTTGAAGGAAACTTGAACCTGGATCTCTACCTTAAGTGGGTTCAATCCTTGGAAATATTCTCTAAGATCAAAAAGTATTCTGAAGAGAAAGCCTTTAATATTGCTATCCTTAAACTTTAGAAGTATGCTTCTCGCTGGTATGAAAACACCAAGAGATAAGAAATAAAAGCGCAAGTCTCAGACCAAAACTTGGTCCAAACTCAAGAAATTAATGCATAAATGATTTCTCCTTGATAATTATAAGCATGATCTTTACCTAAAGGTCACCTCCCTATGTCAGGGACGTATAAGTATGAAGGAATACATCAGAGAGTTTAAGTAGCTCTAGAATAGGATTGTCTTAGAGGAAGAGCTAGATCATACCATGGCTAGGTTCTTTAGGGGCCTTAATTCTAGTATTGCTTAAAAGGTTGAGTTACAACCTTACTAAACTCTTGAAGACATATGCTTACTAGCTATCAAGGTGTAGAAGCACTGTAAAGCATAAGAGACCTTTTACTGGCTTTTATTCATGGCCTAGCAACCAGGCTAAGCCTTATTCTGTCTATAAGACCAAGGCTTTACACAAGGATGACAAGAGAAAGGAGAAGGGGAAGGGCATTGTCAAAGATTTTGTTAAGAAGCTGGGTGCTAAGAGATGCTTCAAATGCCAAGGGTATGGTCACTTCTAAGCTGACTATCCAAATAGAAAAGCACTCACAATCAAAGAGATCGAAGAAATTAAACAAATTCACTTCGAAATAAGTGTGGAGGATGAAGAAATGGAAGAGCAAATTACTAATCTAGCACCTAACGTCAGAGAATTTCTTATACTCAACAAAATATTACATACCATAAAGAGTTCTGTGGAGGAAAGACAGAGAGAACACATCTTTTACTCACAGTGTACCATCCAAGGCAAGGTATGTAGCTTGATTATCGATGGGAGAATGTTGTTTTCATCCATTCGATTGACAATCTTAAGCTACCGACTATCTAAGACCCACAACCTTACTCACTTCAATGGCTTAAAAAGGGGAATGAAGTGCATGTGATTAAACAAGCCCTAATTGCTTATTCCATTGGTAACATTAAAGATGAGGCACTTTGTGATGTTTTGCCCATGAATGCTTGTCATATGTTAATTGGTAGGCCATAATAGTTTGATAAAAATGATATTCATCATGGAAAAATCCACACCTATTTTTTTAAAGTCAAAATCCATAACTATGCTTTAGCTCCTTTACCTCCTAGTCATGTCCATCTTAGCATTAAGATAAATAGGAGGGAAACACAATGAGAAAGCCTTGTTTTTTTGAGTGAAACACGGGTTAAGAGCTCCATAAGCAAGGCTAAGATAGTTCATGCCTTACTTGTGTTAGAAAAGTAAGAGGAAGAGACACCCTTACATCCTTTGGCTCAACCTCTTATATAGGAGTTTGGGGTTTTCATTCCTGGTGATTTACACCCAGGATCACCTCCAGTTAGAGGTATTAAGTATCACGTTAACCTACTGTCAAGGGCTTCACTACCTAAAAAGGTAGCCCATAGGTGTAATCCCATGGAAACTAAGGAGCTCCAAAGATAAGTTTAAGAGCTCATTGATAGAGGATGCACTAGGGTAAGTGTGAGCCCTTATTCTATCCTAACCTTGCTTATCCCGAAGAAGGATGGAACCATGAGAATGTGTGGAGACAATCGTGATAGTAACAACATCACAATCAGGTATAGGTATCTTAGTCTTAGGCTTGATGACATGCTTGATGAGTTACATGGTCCTAAGGTATTTTCTACGATTCATTTGAGAAGTGCATACCATCAAATCAGAACGAGAGATGGAGATGAGTGGAAAACAACCTTTGAAATAAAGCAAGGGTTGTATGAATGGCTTGTAATGCCATTTAGTTTATCTAATGCCTCTAGTACTTTCATAAGATTGATGAATGAAGTGCTTAAACCTTTCATTGGTCACTTTTTTGTGGTATACTTTGATGACATTTTTGTTTACAATTGAAATAAGAAAGATGACAAGGAGCATTTGAGACAAGTTTCTGAGGTCCAAAGGGGCCACAAACTCTATGCCAAGATAAAGAAGTGTGAGTTTTGCACTTCGTAAATTAGTTTCCTTGGTTATGTGGTTTCAACCAAGCGAATCCAAGTACATCAAAGTAATGTATCCAAACGTGGCCCCCAATCCAAGGTAATCATGAAGGTGAAAAGCTTTCATGGTTTAGCTTCTTTTTATAGAAGATTCATTAAGGATTTTAGCTCAATCATGGCACCCATCACTAAGTGCATGAAGAAGGGAGCTTTTGAGTGGACTAAGACCACCCAAAGAGCCTATGAAGAACTCAAATAGAACATATGCCAAGCACCAGTCCTGGCCCTTTAAGATCTATTTGAGCTTGAGTGTGATATAAGTGGGTTTGGAATAGGGTTATCCTAGCTCAATCCAAGAGGTCCCTTGCCTGCTTTAATGACAACCTCAATGGTTCTAGATGTAATTATAGTACCTATGACAAAGAGTTATATGCTATTGTCAGTGCTTTGACTTATTAGGGTCATTACCTCAAGCCTAGACCATTTCTTATGAATTCAGACCATTAAGCATTCAAATACATTAATGGCTAGCACAAGTTAAATCCTAGACATACCAAATGAGTGGAGTTTCTACCATCATTCAACTTTATCTACAAACACAAGAGTGGAAAGGCAAATGTGGTCATGGATGCTTTGTTAAGAAGGTATACTTTACTTTCTGTTTTGGAGGCTAAAACCATTGGATTTCACTTTATCTAGGAACTTTACAAAGAGGGTCAAGATTTCAAGGGAGTTTTACAAGGAGATATCAAAGGCAATCCATACACCTTCCAAGAAGGATGCCTATTCAAGAATAACAAGCTATGTATTCCAAAGGGATCCTTGAGCGATTTGCTAGTCCATGAGCCTCATGGAGGTGCTCTAACTAGGAACACTGGTATAAACAAGACCATTAACATTCTAAAAGTACACTTCCATTGGCCTAAGATGGGAGGGCATGCGCACAAGGTTGTTTTAGCTTGTTCCATTTGCTATAAGGCTAAGAGTCATTGCCACCAAGGTTTGAATATCCCACTGGCCGTACCTTTAAAACATGGAATGATAGGAGTATGGATTTTATTGTGGCTCTCCCTAGAACCCAAAGGGGAAAGGATGGAATCATGCTGGCTGTAGATAGATTTTCCAAGATGGTTGACCTTGTTTCATACCATAAAATTGATGATGCAAGCAACATTGTTGAGATTTATTTCAAAGAGATCATTAGGCTCCATGAGGTGCCTAAGACTACTGTTTCTAATCATGATTCAAAGTTTTTATCCCATTTTTGGAGGAGTTTGTGTCAGCTACTAGGCAGTAAACTCTTATCTAGTGCAACATATCATCCCAAACTTATGGCCAAACAGAGGTAACCAACCAAACTCTCACCAATTTGCTTTAGAGTTTGGTTAGTACGAGCCTAAAAGATTTGGATTTAAAGCTACCCCATGCTGAGTTTGCTTACAATAGAGCCCCATCTTATTCTACATTCCACTCACCTTTTGAGTGTTTAACCCCCTCACGCCCATTGACTTGCTGCCCATTCCAAGTGAGTCAAGAATGAGCCATGATGCTGAGATAAGGGTCGAAGAAATGAAAAGGTTGCATGACCAGATTATAGGACATATTGAGAAGGCCAATTCAACATATAAAGCAAGATTAAACAAACATAGGAAGCACTTAGAGTTCAATCCAGGAGATAGTGTGGTTGTACCTCAATAAAGAGAGTTCCCCATCCAGAAGAAACAATAAGCTCATTGTCAGAGAGGATGGACTATTCAAGATCATTGAGAAGGTGGGAGACGATGCATATAAGCTATAATTCCCAGGAGACATAGTTGTTTCAGCCACTTTTAACATTAGTGACTTAAGTCATTATGTGGAGGACAACTTTGACGAGCCTTCATATTTGAGGGCAAATCCTTGTCAAGAAGGGAAATTTGATACAAGGCAACATGGCTCCTTTAATCAAAACTAAGTCTAAGCTACAGGAGATCAAGGCAATCAAGTTCAGGGTGCACATATTCAAGCTTTGTTCTCCCTCATCAGTCCCGAACTGAGCATGGTTCTGGATGGCTTGTCTATGGGTGATCCTAAGGCATCCTATGGATGAGTCCTACATTGTTGGACTTCCTAAGGTGTTTACTTTTGCATAGGACACTCATTTTTGGCATAAATATTAGGCATTTTGCTACATTGGTTCAAAGTTATGTAGAATTAATTCTATTATGCCCATCATAGAAGATTAGGTGGAATCACCACCTAAAACCTAATTTAGGGCTAATATTTTGCCCAGGATGATAGCCAACATCCTAAGGCAGCAAGAGATATAGAGATATCTAGGTCAAGTCACATTCTTCATGAGGATTCAACTTCACTAAATTGACTATTGCAGTTTGGGCTGTTTGTTGACCTATTTTGAGTTTCTGGTTGATTCACCTTCCTAAACCTAATTGGGATAGATTTTTCTATTTAGGCTATTTATTACAGTCTAAGGAATTCATTCATATATTAAAATCAGATCTAAATCAAGTAGAGGTCAGTGAACTAACTTGACCGTGTATAGTGCTAAATCAGGTTTGTTAGACTTAATTGAACTGTTTTGACTTTGTTGTTGAATTAGAGAGTACACAACCACAAGAGGGGGGTGAATTGTGGTGTCCGATTTTCATAAGTTACTGACAAACAGTCTTAGACCCTGTTCGCACAGGTTGTTCCTGAGATAAGCAGAAGCGAAAATCCAACAAAATTGAATGCGGAAATAATGGACACAGGATTTTTACGTGGAAAACACCTCTAGCCCAACTGAGGTTAAAAACCACGACCTACCTCGTGTAGGATTTAAACACTTCACTAAACGGGCTAATCACGTTACAATAGTAACACACCTTGTTACAACTTGTAACACACGTAACTGTCTTCCCTAAGACAAGTTACCCCACGTCCAAAATCCCCTTGATTTGGACACACACTCTTCTCACTCTTATGAAAGAAGAATATAAAGGAAAAACACCCTATTACAATGCTTCTCAACTAAGCTAATATAGGGTACAATGAAGTCCTAGTATGCCAACTTTGAAAGCTCAATTAATTCACTCACAAGGCTCGGTTTTCTTTTCAAATGTTTTAGCTCATGAACTCAGATTTTTTCTCTTTGAAAACCGATTTCTCCAAGATTGTAAGAAGCCGCCTTTTATAGTGCTTGGAAAATAATTCATCAAATTTTTTGGAAACTAAAAAATCTGAAGAATATAGAATCCTTTACCCACAAGGGATGGAAAAACTATTTCTGAAATTTTTGGAAACTAAAATCCTAGAGAAAATAGAATCCTTTAGCTATAAGGGGTAAGGTGACATGAGCTGAAAAACACTTCCTGAACCGCGTGCATAAGGCGGTGTTCTTTAGCAGCTAGCCCATGTTTTTCTCAACTACCTTATCCACTTGCCAAAAATTGGATATTCTTTTTATTCAAAAAGATTTTGCAAATCCCTTAAGATTTTTGATAACCGTTTTTTAGGGTAAGGAATAAGATACTCCATAGAAAAATCTTTCTTGCAAATCTTTGAAGAAGCTGCTCAAAATCCAAAAGATAAAAATCGTGCAAAGCAGTTTTTCGCAGCTTATTCTGGAAACACCCTGATCGCCCTGTTCCCAGGGTTGTTCTGAAGGGTGATCTAAAATATTTTCCGAAAAGCAAAACCGTTTCCAGTGAGTGGTAAATTAAAACTTTCTAATTGGCATATTAACAAGAGTCTAAAAATATAAAACCAAATCAGATCAAGACATCTTGTTGTAACCACTAGTCATCTTGTAGAACGACTTTGCTGCAAACACTTCACAGAATATGCTTCAAACACCGCACGGAACCTGTTTGTCACAGCTGCACATATCTTATGTTTCAAACACTTCTCAGGATATGCTTCAAAACACCTCACAGAACCTGTTCCTCACAGGTGTTCTTACATTGCTGACTTGAGTACCTGTTCTTGATAAACCATTAGTCAAGCAGTTTTAATACATTGAGAACAGCAGTAAGGTCCTGTTTGGAAAGCCTGTTTGGAGCAACAACAACAACACTTGGATTTGTTATCATCAAAACTTTATACATTCTAACAAATTCCCCCTTTTTGATGATGACAAACCAAGTGACCATATTGACTTTCAAGGGCAATTTAAGTGATTTGTACCAATTATTCAAATTCACATGAAGCAGTTAGTATTAAAAAGATTGTAAGAAAATTAACTCGTCCATGGCAGAACTAAAACAATATTGGTCAACCTATCTTCCCCCTTTTGGCATCATTAAAAAGTAGGGGCGAACAGTCAAACAGAGGGTGTTTGCTATCACCACCACTTGGGTAATGGAGGAAAGTCAACAGGCGATACACTCAAGTGTTTTGGTACGGTAATGAGATTGGCCATCCTAGTCACACACAAGCAATTCACAACAAAAAGCAAGCAAGGCAAAGCCAATCAAAAAACAAGATATCCTGTCATTCATCAAAAGAGTGCAACAGAGTACAAACTGATTCACCAAGAGAAGTGAGAACAGGCTATGAGAACAACAGATGGGAACAGCTCATGAGGGGTGTTCAAGGAGCAGAAGGAGAAAAATTTTGCTGAAAGTGAAGAGAGAAGGGCGAGGAGATCTTCATAGCGTTTTGCATTGAGAGCCTTTTCCTCGTCCAGGGCAGCCTTTACAGCGTTAAGCTCAGTACTGAGGCGAGAGTTTTCTTCCAAAGCAGCCTCAAGCTTGGTTGAGGAACTGCCAGGAACAGGAGGACGGGGTGTTCTGGTCCCCTGTTCTGAGGCAGACCCTTCAATCAAAGCATACCCACACCCCATAAGGGTGTTACTCCCGATCTCATCAATGAACTGAGCCCCCACCTTCTTCTGCAGTGTCACCCCAAAGTGCTCAAACACACTAGTCAGAAAGAAGCCGTATCCCAGATCATGTTCCCTAGAGGTGTTTACAATTCTTGCAATATGTCGAATCATGATGGCAGGAAGGTTGATTGGCTCTTCCTTGTCCATCAGATGCATCAAACATTGATCCATGGCATCAGCAAGATTGCGACCCCGGCCTCTGGGGATGACATTCTTGATGATAAACCAAAATAGCAATTAATGGAGCGATGTCATGTCCTCTTTCTTCACAGACTTGGGTGTTTGTAGGCTTGGTTGCTGGCTAAATTTCTGGGCGAGTTCCAGCAGCCTGGCTGTCCCTAGAATAGTCTTGTCTTCCCTCACATATATATCAAAGCCTGTGGAGGGAATCCCCAGAATGTCCCCTAATATCTTCGTATCAAAGCGAAGCTGCTTCCCATTAATAATACTTGTCACCACTCCTTCGGTGACAGTGCAGTTGGCATAGAACTCTGCCAACTCATGTACAGAGCACCCCAGCTGGGTGTTTGTAAACAACTCATACCACCCCTGTGCACGCAGCTTGTGCAGAAACACCCCCAGACCCTGTTTCTCAAAATACTTGACCTTTATAATTTTGCCCCTGACAACCCGTCTCTGAATCAATTGGGTCAGTTTGGCTGAGATTGCAGACGGGGTAGATTTCTTGGCTCGTTTAGGTTGGGGCTCAGTAGGAGGGTCTTGGGTGGAGGCATGTTTGAGGGAGGCTTTTCTCTTGGGAGTTTTGAGGGGTGATGGTTTTGGTATAGGAAGAGGCTTATCCTCTGAGGACTCTGAGAACACGGGCGTGCCCTGTTTGAAGGCAGTGTTCTCAGTGTCGCTATCTGATGAAGGCTCAGAGGAGGAATCAATCTCCTCAATAACAGGGGCTGACTGTTTGGCAAGACGAGGAGTGGAGTGAAAAGCTATTCGGGCTGATTTTCTTGTGGGTCTGTTTGTAGGTTTAGCCGAAGAGGGGATTTGTGGTTTTGGTTTGACAAGGGGTTCACTTTTTGAGGGCTCTTCAGTCTGGCCGCTTTTAGGCCTTGATGGTGGTCGTGTTCTTGGCATTCTAGTACGCCTAGCCACAATTTTGTACCGTTTGCATTTCTCACCGGTTAGTGGTACCGGTGTGGCTTGTTCAGTTTTGGCAGGGGCCTCCTCCAGTTGACCACTACTTCCCCCTTCTTCTCTTGACAAATCCTCCCCTGGGTTCTCCTTAAAAACTTCAGGCCCTGTTTCTGACCCTGTCATCTAACCCATGGTCCAACAGAAAAAGTTCATCTAAAGCCCCCAATTTCTCTTTCAGATGCCCCAACAAGTTCTTGGGGTTGACATGCGCCCGTTTCACCAAACAAAATCAATTCCCACCCAAATTTGTACGGGATGTCTTCCAATTTCAAATTCACTGTTCTAAGGTCGATACTTTTCAAAAACCCAAAAGGTTTATAGGCAATGGATCGAGGAGGTTCAGTATTTTTACCTTCCATGAGGGCCGTCAGAAATTGTGTAGGTGCAAACAGGGCTGTGGCTGTTTGCAAGGCTGTGCCCTGTGTCTGGTTGCCCTAGGTCAAGGTCGAGGAGCTCTCGAAGCTAATGAGGAATGCCATTTTTCAGAGGAAGGAGACAGATTAGGGTTTCTTGAACAGAGTTTCAAAGCAAGAGAGTTTCGATGGAGGTGAGAGATTGAGCAAGAGCTTTAAAGGGAGAGAGAGACGTGCGAAATCTTTAAAAGATTTTGCCCGTTTTTGCAACAGACTTTAGCATTTATTGCGCACGCCTCGGGAAGAGATTAGTAGTTTTCAATTTGTTGCACACATTTGATAAACAAGAGGCGTACCTGTTCCTGATGCTTGTTCTTGAGGTTACTTGCTCGGTAACATTGGACAATAAGGGCAATCTCATTAGACCTCAACGAGTGTCAGCAAGTTGCAAACCTCACATATGCTAAACATAGCACACAAGTTGATTGCAAACAAAAATTTAACATGTTGTACCCGTCACTTTTAAATTTTGCAAACAGGGAGAGAGAACAGGTTGGTTAGGTTGTTCTAATTAAGCCTAGTTCGAGTCTATTCCTTTCAAATTGTTCTCTACTCAATGCCTTTGTGAATATATCAGCAATTTGATTTTCAGTGGCACAAAAATGCATTGAGATCACTCCCTTTTCAACATTGTCTCTCAAGAAATGATGACGAATGTCAATATATTTTGTTCTTTTGTGTTGACATGGATTTTTGGCAATGTTAATTGCACTTGTATTGTCACAATAAATAGGAATGCATCCTACATCAACACAAAAGTCCTTGAGTTGTTGTCTTATCCATAATAACTGAGCACAACAAGATGCAGGTGCCACATACTCAGCTTCTGCTGTGGACAAGGCAACAGAGAGTTGTTTCTTGGTTGCCCAAGATACCAAACAAGGTCCAAGAAAGTGAGCCATACCTGAGGTGCTTTTCCTATCAACCAAGAAACCTGCGTAATCAGCATCAGCATACCCAACAAGATCAAAGTTGCAACCTTTAGGATACCATAAGGCTAGATCAGGTGTATGTCTTAAGTACCTAAAAATCCTTTTAACAGCCTTTAGATGAGTTTCTTTAGGGTTTGACTGAAAACGTGCACATAGACCAACACTAAAAACAATGTCAGGTCTACTAGCAGTTAGATATAAGAGTGACCCTATCATGCCCCTATAGGATTTCTCCTCAACTGAGGGACTACCATCATCCATTACCAACCTAGTTGAAGGAGAGATGGGAGTATCAATGGGCTTGGCTGACTCCATCCCAAAACGCTTAAGTAATTCCTTAATATACTTTTGTTGATGGATCATGGTGCCGTTTGAAGTTTGCTTGATTTGCAAGCCTAAAAAGAAATTAAGCTCACCCATCATGCTCATTTCAAACTCACTCCTCATCATTTTTGAAAATTCATTGCACAATTCATGATGAGTTGCACCAAATATGATGTCATCGACATATACTTGGACAATCAACAAATGTTCCCCCTTAGATTTTAGAAACAAGGTATTGTCTACCTTGCCTCTTGCAAAATTATTTTCCAATAAAAAGCTTGACAACCGCTCATACCAAGCTCTAGGAGCTTGTTTTAAACCATAAAGTGCCTTGTCAAGTTTGAAAACATGGTTAGGAAATTCATCACTTTCAAAACCGGGGGGTTGTTTGACATACACTTCCTCTTTAAGGTACCCATTTAGAAACGCACTTTTAACATCCATTTGATATAACTTGATCTCCATGTGGGCTGCAAAAGCTATCAAGATTCGAATGGCTTCCATCCTTACAACAGGTGCAAAAGTCTCTTCATAATCAATTCCCCCTTCTTGGTTGTAGCCTTGAACCACCAGCCGGGCCTTGTTCCTAGTGACTGTTCCGCACTCATCTAGCTTGTTACGGAACACCCACTTGGTTCCAATGATTGTTCTATCCTCTGGCCGTGGCATAAGGTGTCATACCTTGTTTCTTTCGAACTGATGGAGTTCTTCTTGCATGGCTGTGACCTAATCTGAATCTACAAGAGCTTCATTAATATTCTTAGGCTCAATTTTTGAGAGAAAAGCATAGAAAGCACAGAAATTTTTAAGCCTAGATCTAGTTTGAACTCCTGCATTAATATCAGACAAAATTTGATCAAGAGGATGTGAACTTTGGTATTTCCATGATCGTGGTGAAAGTGGGTTCACATATATGCTCTCCATCCTAGCTGGAATACTTGGCGAAACAAGTTCAGGTCCTGTTCCCAAGCCTGTTTGGGAGCCTGTTCCTGAAATTATCCCAGAAGGGTTCGGCTGATGTTGTCCCGAACAGGGTTCCACCCTGTTTCCCCCTGTTTGGTTCACACCCTGCCTACCTTCCTGAAGAACAGCTTCAGGCCTTGATCTCTCAGGTTGATCCTTACCTGGTTCATCTTGAAGCAGCATGTCTTTTTTAACAAGACCTAGTTCGAGGTCTTCCTCCTGTGCATCATTCTCACTTAGAGAGTTAGTTTCATCAAAAAGCACATGCACACTTTCTTCAACACACAAGGTTCTCTTATTAAACACTTTGTATGCCTTACTATGTGAGGAGTAACCGAGGAATATTGCCTCGTCACTCCTTGGATCAAATTTCCCTAAGGCATCCTTTCCATTATTATGCACAAAACATTTACACCCAAAAACTCTGAAATGCAAAATATTTGGTTTTCTTCCTTTGAGGATCTGATAAGGAGTTTTGTTAAGAACAGGTCTAATCATGCATCTATTTATAATGTAACATGATGTGTTTAAAGCTTCAGCCCAAAAATTTCTAGGAAGACCACTAGCAACAAGCATTGTTCTAGTCATGTCCTCTAGAGTACGATTTTTGCGCTCTACCACCCCGTTCTGTTGGGGTGTTCTTGGAGCTGAAAAATTGTGATCAACACCATGCTCATTACAATAGTCAATAAAGCTCGAATTTTCAAATTCTGTACCATGGTCAGACCTTATGCATACCAAAGAGTGTCCTACCCTCTTTTCAGTCTTTTTAATGAAAGCAAGAAATTTTTCAAAAGTTTCATCTTTAGAAGCCAAAAACAAAGTCCAAGTGAAACGAGAGTAGTCATCCACTATCACAAGCACATACCTCTTGCCACCTCGGCTCATGATCCTCATTGGACCACATAGATCCATATGTATTAATTCAAGGGGTCGAGTAGTGCTTATACACTTTTTAGACTTAAATGAATTTTTGACTTGTTTGCCTTTGGCACATGCATCACATACCTTGTCATCATTGAATTTGATAGAAGGTAAGCCAACTACTAAATCTTTGGTTACAGTTTGTTCAAAAGAGAATGGCTTGCATGACCTAGTCTTTTGTGCCAAAGCATAACATCATCTTTTAAGGCACTCAAACAAGTCAAATTATTTTAGGGAAGAGTAGAAATACACACTTTATAAACATTTTTGTGTCGCTTCCCCCTCAACACAACATCTCCTGTGTTCATGTTTACAACCAAGCAACGTGTTGGAGAGAACACTACTAGGTTGTCTTTGTCACACAGTTGGGACACACTTAGCAAGTTGTGTTTTAAACCATCCACAAAATAAACATTGTCAATTGAATGGGAGAGTGACTCACCTATCTTACCTATACCGACAATTGTCCCAGATTTGCCGTTTCCAAATGCTACACTCCCTCCTTCTGATGCTGTAAGTGAGAGAAAATTGGATTTTTCACCAGTCATATGCCTCGAACACCCACTGTCAACATACCACAGCTGCCTGTTCCCTAGACTGTTTCCTGCACTGTTTGCTGGGTTGTTTGGGTTGTTCTCTCTCACTTCAGCCTGCAAAACAAATCAAGGGTTAGTTTTGGGAACCCAGATCCACTTGGGTCCCATTCCTTTAGACGTGTAAATCTCATCTTTCCTAACCCACATTTGTTTTACATGCACTGAGTTCTTTTTAATGGCATACTTTCTTATAGGACAAGCATATCGATAATGCCCCGTTTTACCACAATGAAAACAAACAATATTTTCAGGTAATCCCACATATTTGTTATTCACTGGGTAGGTCATCTTAGGCACAAAACCTAGTCCTCTTCTATTTTGACTATGATGAGTGTTTAACCATTCCAACGCCCTTGAGGACCTATTCCAGAGCTTGTTTGTGGCAAGGTCCGATTCTAAGTGTTTTATTTTTTCAAGCAAGTTTCTGTTTTCTTCCAGCAAAGACTCGACCTTACCTTTTAAGTCAAGAGATTCTTTTTCTAGCTCAGTCAGTTTAGTGGAACAAGTCTCTTCTTTCATGAGTAGAGTTTCTTTAAGCACATTGATGTTTTCATGCAAGGCAAGAGTCTCTTTGTCAACTTCAAGCTTTTCTAATTTAAGGGTTTCATTTTCAAGTTCTAAATCTCGAACATCCCCTTTTAATTCAGCACATATATCCATTATATTGTACACTAATTTCTTAAGAGTTGATTTATTTAGACCACGTACCTTGTTCTTGAGTTGAGTCAGACTATCCGTTGACCCATCATCTGAATCAGTGTCACTCCTTGCCATGAGTGCTACATCAGCTTCCCCAGCTTCAGACCCTTCCTCATCCTCACTTGAATCTCCCCAGGCCGCGAGCATAGCTTTTGAGAGTCTTTTCGCCGAGCTGCTTACACCCTGTTTCCTCCCCTGTTTTCTGGGGTGTTCAGGTTCTTGTTCTTCCTTGTGCAGTGGGCAGTTTCTCACAATGTGGTCCAGCTTACCACACTTGAAACACCCAGTGAACTGTTCCCGAGGGGTGTTCCTGGCTTTGCCGAAGTCCTTCCTTTTGATGTTTTCTTTGACTTTCTTGAAGAACTTCTTAAATTTTTGAGTCATCATGGCAATCTCCTCCTCCTCAGAATCAAAATCATCTTCTAAGGCCTTTAGTGCAAGACCTCGTTCTCTCTTTGTCTCATCTTTCTGTTGAGAATATTTCCTAAGTTCATATGTTTGGAGGTTTCCAATCAGCTCATCTAGGGTGATCTTGTTCATGTCCTTAGCTTCTTGGATGGCCGTTACTTTTGCTTCCCAAGAATGAGGTAAAATTCTTAGGATCTTCCTTACCAATTCTTCGGTGGTGAAGGATTTTCCCAAGGATTTCAACTCATTCGTTATGTGAGTGAAGCGAGTGTACATGTCCATCACACTTTCCCGATCACCCATCTCGAACAGCTCATACTTTCTCATAAGCAATTCAATCCGGGATTGCTTTACTTGATTGGTCCCTTCGTGAGCTACTTGCAAAGCATCCCAGATTTATTTGGCCGACTCACATTCAGATATGCAAGTATATTCATCAGGACCTAGGCCAAAATATAGGAGTTTCTTGGCCTTGGCATTCTTCTCCATCATCTTGTAATCTTCAGCATTGAACTCCTTAGGCTCCTTGGGGATTGACTTTCATCTTCAGTTGTTTTCTTAGGGATGAGTGGTCCATACTTGATGAGCATCCACAACTCATAGTCCTCGGCTTGGATGTAGTTTTCCATCCTATTCTTCCACCAACTATAGTGTTGGCCATTAAAGTATGGTGGACGAGTTATGGATTGACCTTCAAGCATGCCTTGTGGAGTACTCATCTTCAAGGATCTCTCAAAGGTGTTAGCTTTTCAAATGAGAACCTGCTCTGATACCACTTGTTGAATTAGAGAGTACACAACCACAAGAGGGGGGTGAATTGTGGTGTCCGATTTTCGTAAGTTGTTGACAAACAGTCTTAGACCCTGTTCGCACAGGTTGTTCCTGAGATAAGCAGAAGCGAAAATCCAACAAAATTGAATGCGGAAATAATGGACACAGGATTTTTACGTGGAAAACACCTCTAGCCCAACTGAGGTTAAAAACCACGACCTACCTCGTGTAGGATTTAAACACTTCACTAAACGGGCTAATCACGTTACAATAGTAACACACCTTGTTACAACTTGTAACACACGTAACCTGTCTTCCCTAAGACAAGTTACCCCACGTCCAAAATCCCCTTGATTTGGACACACACTCTACTCACTCGTGTGAAAGAAGAATATAAAGGAAAAACACCCTATTACAATGCTTCTCAACTAAGCTAATATAGGGTACAATGAAGTCCTAGTATGCCAACTTTGAAAGCTCAATTAATTCACTCACAAGGCTCGGTTTTCTTTTCAAACGTTTTAGCTCATGAACTCAGATTTTTCTCTTTGAAAACCGATCTCCAAGATTGTAAGAAGCCGCCTTTTATAGTGCTTGGAAAACAATTCATCAAATTTTTGGAAACTAAAAAATCTGAAGAATATAGAATCCTTTACCCACAAGGGATGGAAAAACTATTTCTGAAATTTTTGGAAACTAAAATCCTAGAGAAAATAGAATCCTTTAGCTATAAGGGGTAAGGTGACATGAGCTGAAAAACACTTCCTGAACCGCGTGCATAAGGCGGTGTTCTTTAGCAGCTAGCCCATGTTTTTCTCAACTACCTTATCCACTTGCCAAAAATTGGATATTCTTTTTATTCAAAAAGATTTTGCAAATCCCTTAAGATTTTTGATAACCGTTTTTTAGGGTAAAGAATAAGATACTCCATAGAAAAATCTTTCTTGCAAATCTTTGAAGAAGCTGCTCAAAATCCAAAAGATAAAAATCGTGCAAAGCAGTTTTTCGCAGCTTATTCTGGAAACACCCTGATCGCCCTGTTCCCAGGGTTGTTCTGAAGGGTGATCCGAAATATTTTTCGAAAAGCAAAACCGTTTCCAGTGAGTGGTAAATTAAAACTTTCTAATTGGCATATTAACAAGAGTCTAAAAATATAAAACCAAATCAGATCAAGACATCTTGTTGTAACCACTAGTCATCTTGTAGAACGACTTTGCTGCAAACACTTCACAGAATATGCTTCAAACACCGCACGGAACCTGTTTGTCACAGCTGCACATATCTTATGTTTCAAACACTTCTCAGGATATGCTTCAAAACACCTCACAGAACCTATTCCTCACAGGTGTTCTTACATTGCTGACTTGAGTACCTGTTCTTGATAAACCATTAGTCAAGCAGTTTTAATACATTGAGAACAGCAGTAAGGTCCTGTTTGGAAAGCCTGTTTGGAGCAACAACAACAACACTTGGATTTGTTATCATCAAAACTTTATACATTCTAACAGTTGTGATTATCTTTCTTTAAGCGAAAGGGTTTGTGACCTATGTACTTGTTTGTTTGGCTACTTAGTCAACCAGGAACGTCATCATTGATCCTTTTGCAACTTTAGAGGACAAGTTGGCCATTAGGATAATAGATAAAGAGCTACTTGCCCTCTAATTGAATAGCCATAAAGTAGACAACAGCAGCAGCCATTCTCTCTCTCTCTCTCTCTCATATGCAAGTGGTTTGTTTGGGGCTCTAATTAAACATATTCAAGCTAGAGTTTAGTCTAAACATCATGTACTTAATAGACTTACATTTGTAATTAGCTTAAGTTAAGCTTGCTTTGTAATCTAGTTAGTTTAAGCTAGATTAGAGGTTTCCTAACTAGTAAGAAACCTTCCTCCGTGCTTGGCAGAAAGGTTAGATGTGCATAAGTGCCCCCTTAGCTGCTAGCTATAAATACACGTGGATGAATACAAAGAAAGTTTTATGTTTACTGAAACACTCTCTCAAATCTTAATTAAATAATATATCCAGGCTCCTTAGCAAGTGGTTTCCTTTAATCTGAAATTGGTGGCTATGCCTTTAGGGTTCAGAGGGTGGATTCCTTCCTAGCTTGGGTGGTGCCATTGCCTTCATCCCTTAGATAGCCCCTGTTTTAGTTTGTGACTCTGTTGTTGTTCTTCATTCAAGCTCACAGTCAAATTGGAAAGTCTGCTTGCTTGAGTTTTGCTTAAGCTCATGCATTATGAAGCCTAGTCAATTATTTTCTTATATTCTTAAGTAGAAATTGAACCTACTAGTAGTCTAGTGCTTTGAGTAGTGACATACTGAAACTTATACTATAGTGTCACATTATGATCTCTAAGTTTTTATATGCTACCATGATGCCATTTTTGTGTGCCCTTTTGGAATCATAATAATAGTGAAACTGTAATGATCCTAAACTTTTTGTATCTTAGGGTTCATTATATTAAATATTGCTCCTGTCAAACTATTTATATTTTTAGGTTCATTGTATTGCACAACTAATTGGATTTTTGCTTATTTAAAAATTTTTTTGGGTTGTTTAATGTCCATTAGGTGCATTATGAAGATGTTTAGGTCATCCATGCTCTCCACAAGTAGGAAGTATTTATAAAGAATTGCTTTGAAGATCATTGTTTCTTTTGTCTCCTTTTGTCTTTTAGGGAAAAGACCATTTAACTTTTGGATTTAGTGCATGCATGATGATTTGAGGGATTTGATTAACATGTATGTGATGTGTATGTTGAATATTATTAATGGCTAATTTATATATAGGTGAAGTTTGACCAAGTATAATGCATTTCGTCTACAACCTACAAACTTTAAGGCATAGGGCATGTCTATGTGTGTATGTGTGTGTGTGTGTGTGTGTGTGTGTTCCTAGAAACTTTAAGGAATGGGGCGTGTCTATGTGTGTATATGTGTGCGTGTGTGCGCGCGCGTCTGTGTGTATGTGTAAGTTTGAAGAATGGAAAATTGCAGGAAATAAAAAGCTTGTTAAGGTATTAAAAGGCATTTGGCTTTGCATTTATTTCCTTAAAGTTTTACAATAGGTAAAATATTGCTTGCCTTAGTGCCTATTGAAAACTGTTGCATTAGCTAGACTTATGGCAATAGGCTTAATGCCTTTATGCAACACTTACAAAAGTTATTGCCTTAGAACTGAAAACTGTTGCATAAGTTCCAATGCAACATCACCATAACTTGAAGATTAAAAAAATTGCTTGCATTAGGCCTATAGCAACACCTTTAGCTTCTATAGAAATGATTTTTTCCCATTGTCAAAAGCTAACTTTGTTGCAGTGAATTTAGCTATTAACCGACCAAGGATAGAAAACCTCATATTATTGGGGTTTTAGGAACAATAGTGATACCACGTGGAACGAGAAACACATAGACTAATTTGGGAAGGAAATAGGGCAATAAGATGATGGAATCACAAACGTAGTAAGAGCAGTGGTAAATAGCCTCAAGCATACTCATTTCACCTAAAGCTTCAAGTTATACATGTGGAACAAAAGGGAAAAGACTTGAGGAAGTGTTATGCATGTACATGTATTCTATACTTTTACAGACCATATTTAAGGAATTTTAGGGATTGTAATTTATTCTAGCCAATCAGTAGACAAGGGTTATGGATACAATTAGAGTATTAAATAAGGTACGGAGAAGTATAGTAGAAGTATAATCTTCTCTATTGCTTGAACTTTAGATATATGATCTCATTGCCCTGTGAGCCCTTCATTAAAAAATTAACACAATTAGTCAGGTGTTGCATGGATAGCATAGGGGTATGACTAATGATTCTACAAGACTAGATTGTCCCATTTAAGAAGGTACCTCTATGGTTCAACCCTAGATGTGTCCATAACAGGGTTACATAGCCAACAGCATATTCCTAGGCAAGGATTGAAAATTTAGACAACTCTCTTTTAAGCATATCAAATCTATGCAATATAACTGGATAAATCTCTATATTAACTTAAAAGAGCATATAACAACATTTTTTGCTAACATGAAGCTTTCCTTATAAAGTATGTACCATTACATATTACATATTCTTTCATCAAGAACCATTGACTTCTTTCTAGCTAAAACTAGGTGTTAGCCAACACATGTTAGGTTCTAGCATAATCTAACCCATAATTCCTATTCGAATCCTATTAACCTATCATTTTGCATAATTGCCTAGTCATCAAAGCAATACCTTACTGAATATCATTTCAATGATTGAATTGTTTCATGACATTAACCTTTCTATGGAATCATGACCACTAAGTTCGACTGTTATCGTATTTCTTTGATTGGTTATCTTCAGTCAGGATACCTTTGTAATCTTTCTGTTATTATAAATTGGTACCAATCTTGTTTACAATAAACTTTGATTCTTGTTACTCCCTTTTATCGGCATCCTTGAATCCATTCTATCTACCCAAGACTATTCCCCTTGATCTTAGACAATTTAAAATTTAACAAGTCGGAGAATAAATTTCTATACTACTCCTACGTTTTTTTTCTTAACCCTTTTAACAGTTCCTACCATATGTTCTTGTAAGTACTACTTAAGTTTCTCTGGAAGCCCTTTGCCTACGAGATTTTTTTGTTTTCATATCATAAGCCATTTCCCTCTTTGGTGCTCGGACAACCCATTCAACCTATAATTTTGATCTTTTCGTTTTAACCTTTGAACCCTCGTGAATAAATTAAAAACCATCGTGTCTCTTCTCCTTGTAATCACACCAATTCCCATGTGGACTCTTTCATAACTAAAGGAGAATACTTTTATAAAGGTCCCATTTTGTGTATTACTTCTTCCAACGCTTGAATTCCATCGAAAGTTAGAGAGAAAAAGTAGCATCATTATTTAGCTCTTAATAAGCTGTAGTCATTTAAATGTTGCAATCTTAAGGGTTCTAAATGGAGAAACCTAATGTAGATGGATGATTCCCTAGTCTAAAACTTGGATCAATACTCTATACGTCTTGTCCTTTTGCAAATAGCAGTATCCTACATGCCCCTAAACATTTAATCACCATTTAAATTGTCTACTTCTATGGCGTACCTACATTCAAATTACTATCAAATGTTGTTTTCTTATAAAGCTAATATTTGAAGCCATTTGATTCTTACCACCCTTCTATCTTGAATTGCTTATGCCTGCACTTAGTTTCATTTTATTAGTCTCATAGTACCATTTTGTTCCCCCATTATTTCATAGTCTTTCATATAAACCTTTGATTAGAATCTTACATCAACAATATTCTCATTACTTTTGGTCATTGATGTTTTCTCCCTTGGCCATCTTGATATGTTTATTGGCCTCATTTCTTTGCGATTACATGTCTTCCTAATCCGAACCATTTGCTTAAAAAGTATCAGGTGACATCTAACTTTCCCAATTAGAGTTTACCTTTCGTATTGGAGCTTTTCCTTCTAACATTTCACATATTTGTTTAATTTTCCTTATCTTTAAAATTTGTTTCTTTCCAATGTTATTTAAATTCTTAATTCATTCCTAACTTCTTGGTTCTGTGGATCTTCAAGAGAACTTGTACCTCCCTTCCAACATGATTAACCATCTCTCTAAATCTTGTTCCTACTATGGAATACGTACCTATTTAATTCTAAGAGGTTGCGGACAGCCTAATCCTTTTGATTTTCAATATTTTCGTCTCCATTTTGCTAGAAGTGTACTTATACATATAGCCTCTACCCTTTTTATTCATAGTAATAAGCTTATATAGTTTGTTTTCAATTAAAGATGAAACTCAACTTTCCCTGATGTGAGTAAACTTTTGATTGTATTAATTTCATCATTCTCCTTACTTTTAAATGCCACTCCTTATAAATGGCCCAGACCTTTCTCTGTTCAATGCCGCTACTTTACTTCAATTTGTTTCATGTTAGTAAAGGCATAAGCATGCAAATTCATTTCATAATAACTACAAGATGTTCTACACATTAGTTAATCTATCGCACTTATCATATTGATTTTTGTTAAGCGACAACTTGTTGAAATTCAGTTACTACTATTTTGTTTGTAACCCAATTGCTAGACCACCTTCTTATTCTAAGTTGGTTCTAACCTTTTCCTTCAAATCTCTCTTTAGTTGTTATCAATATGCCCTATGTTGAACGTCATGATTATTTCATTTTTTACAACATCACTATATATTTATTATTTTGACCTCCAATCACACCTTTGCTGTGGAGATTATATAAACACCCTACCTCACGTTTCCCTGTTTGACTCAAATAACCTCTATTCATTCCCATTCATACTGCGCTTCTGCTTTGAGTTACTTAATGGGGGATTGGAAACTCTTCTTGAAAGTAACATAAGTAATCGAATAATCTTGCCTTCCTAGTTGGATACTTTAACCCTCTCTTACTTTGCAAATAGCACAATTTAGTCCGTAATTCAACCATCTAGTTACCTATCCTATTTAAGATGATGTAGAATGCTCAACATTGTCACTGACATGATCCATAAGATGTCGACTATGTTTTGGTTTCGTTGTGATCCATATTTGCAAACCATGATTCTTGTGACCTTCTATTTGTGAATTCTTGATACACTCGTTACTATCTTTATTCTAGCCATCTCATGACATCCCCACTTTTTTATCAACTTATAATCTCACTATTATTTCTATTAGCGAGTTGCGACTCACTGAATTGCTATTTTTACCACTCTTATCCTCGCATGTAGTCGTTTTTAACGTCAAATTTAGATCTACCAAACCTTTGACTGATCTGACGAGGGATGTTATATAATAAGCAAGCTTGGAGTGTTAAGATAGAGTACATGATATCCCTTCATTGTTGGCCTAAAAAGTACTATAGATTCAAGTCACTAGGTAATATTGATCCAATTTTCGACATTGAAACTGTGGCCCATAGTGGCCACGTTATGCAATTTAGTTGTGTTCGAGTGAGTTAGATGAAGCATTGATTATGGGGCCAAATTTAACGCAAGCAACCACTAAAAAAGAGCATATTAAGGCTACCTAAAGTCGATAAAATAATTATGCCGATAAAGGAGGAGGCATGGGGGATAAAGTATTCCTTAAGGTGTCACCATCAGAAGTGTTAGAGGTTCAAGGTTAGAAGGAAACCGAGCCTAAGTGCATTAGTCCTATGAAATCATCGATAAGTTAAATTGATAACCTATAGATTGGCTTCATGAGTAGAACTCAAGCATGTGCATAGTGTTTTTCATACTTCACAGCTTAGCAAACATGTTCCAAACCCTAAATCACAATACTATGATAGAACCCATGGATGTTGCTACTAATCCAGGTTATAAGGAGCACCTTTTGTAAATACAAGATTATATGGTCACAAGCTCCACAATAAAAGCTTCTCCCTAGTCAAAGTACTATGAGCTAACCATGTTGTACCAGAAGCCACATTAGAGACTAAGAAGGACATGAGCAATAGTTAACCTTACTTATTTTGGAGTAAATCAATTTGTAAGTTTCAAGGACGAAACTTATTTTGAGAGGGAAGGTTATATTAGCACAAACCTAATTCATGTTAATTACTTTGGTTAATTTCAATTTAACAAAATTAAATCGTCACATTTCAATTCAATATTTGAAATACTTATGCATATGCAAGTTAAGATGACAGAAGGGTTTCGAAATAAGATTTAATCATGCTCTGTGTAAAATCATTCAGTGCTTAAAAATCAATTAAAAAAATTTAGCCCATGCACAAAGTGCATGCAAGTTATAATTTTTTGAATGCGTATATAGAATTTGCTTGCCTTTGTTACATAAGTGAAACAATAATATGGATAAACAAAATGGGAATAAATGCAAAGGAACATATTCATTAAGATGGGTGCATCTTCTAATCAACTTCTAAATAAAGTAGTAACACACTAAAAATAGCCCAAATATTAATCCCAAAGATGTACAAGCTAGATGGGAAAAATTATTTTTGAGAGAAAACAGGGAAATATGTATATTTTAGGGGGAGGTAGATTAAAATTGATTTAAATTAGTCAAATCCACCCCCTCAAGCGACTTTATGCAGTCATTTTAACTTCACAGTCAAGCACCCCGTCCCTTATTTTTCTAATAGACGGTGCCCTGCTTCACCATCTGCTTTGCCATTAGAGCCTACCAACTGACTGTCCCTTGCTAGCCGCTGGATAGAGCATCGTCACACCATCTCCACCCATCTCCCACTCCTCATGGTCTTGGTTCTTCGTGCTTTTGAGGTAAAGTCTAAGTTCCCCTAAATTGTTTGTATCATTTCATTTCTCAAATTAGTTTAGTAAGTGTTAATTTGTGACAATTTAGAGCTGGTTGTGATGATTTTGTGGTTTGGAATGGTTAAAATATTTGTAGGTATTTACGGCGGAAGTGAGCATTCTGCGGGTAGTGAATTAAGCATCTATATATAGTTTACATATGTTGAATTTTTGAAAACTTTGTTGCATTTTAATGAAATTAAAGATTAAATATAGGTGGCTTGGATGATTGCTATGGAAGGTTTTGAAAGGTTGAGGTAACTTTTAAGGCTGAAAATGATGTAAAGGAGGGAAAAAGTTATTTTTCAAATCTTAAAATAAATTAATTTAACATGAATTTTGGAGTTTAATTTACAGATATTAAGTAGTGTCAGTGTGCAATTTGAGTTACGCTAGTGATTAGGAGCATGATCGCGCTTGATTCTTGTAGCTTAACTGAAGTAATAAGGTAAATGTATTAGGATCGGAGTTAATTGGTACATTAAGTGTCAGTGTAACCCATGAGGATAAGTAAAGATTCACTTATGCTTAGGGGAGCTGAAAATGACATATCTTTTGTAATTCAGACCAAATAAAAGGCAGTCAAAGTCTAGTTGAGGTTTTGCAAATAATCATTCCCTCGATTTGGTTCTGAGAGTGTGTAACATCGAAAACAAAATTAGAACTTACCAATTAGCCATAGGCTATCCCTTTTGTTTGCAAATTATTAAGTTGTAAAGGATGGAAATTGAAATAATAATACTAACAACTGTAGAAGTAATAATGATAACAAGATTAACATCTATAATAACAAAGATAAGTTTAATGCTATTAACGGTAACAATGATGACATTAATAACCAGGGGCATAATATAACTTATTTAATTAATCAATAATAAACAAGAAAAAGAATTAAATTTATGTGTTTAAGCAAATATTGGCGGGTGCGCCATTAATTGACACGTAAAAATTATGGACTACCCACTAATATTGTAATTAATAAAAAAATTATTTAAAACTCTATTAATGCAAAAAACATATATGGAGCACAAGTAAGAATCATTGTCAAGCAATAAACGAATACTTCATATAAGTGAGTGAGTTAGTGAGTGAGAGAGAGAGAGAGAGAGATTTTCTAAAAATCCAGGTACGTTTATTACTTGTACTCTTCAAATAAGTCACACGTTTCTCAAAATATATAAATATTTACACAATATCCATGCAATGAATCAATTTGAAATATTTTTGTCACCTAATTAAGTGGTCCCATTAGTTATCAAGCATTAGGACTTAGGCTAATTTAGTTGGCGTTTGTGGGTTCAGTTTAGGCTTCCTAATCAGACCTGAGAGGTGTAAACCTGTCTCAATAATCGCCTTAGATGTCAGCATGGGTTTCACTTTCAAATGATAAACCACAAGCAATTTTGCTCACATTCCCTCCCTCTCTTATTTTTGAACTAAAATAAATTGAAATGTGTGCGAATTACTAAAAAATGAATTTTTTTCTTTACAGTATAGGTTGAGCTTTAGAATTATTATTTGAACTTTTTTGGTGTTTTGTGGTTTAGGAGGAGCATTTGAGAAGTTTGGACACTTGGTATCAGAAATAGAGGAAGGGGACGATCATTGGATTTAGATGAGATCGCAGTGATGTTCCATTAAGATTTTGGAGCCATGGACAAATATGTTTTGCGGCATTGAACTTTCATTTGACGCTGAGCATATACAAATCATACTCCATTTTATTTTCATGCAATATAAGGGACATTTCATTTATGATGTTTATTAAAAAATTAACGAAGCCTTATCCTCTTGAGGGTGGCAGTAATGCCCTAATCCTGATTCTATTATTTGTTTAGTTACTAATACTAAGTTAATTAAACTTATTTAGGTAATTTTGATTGAGTTGCTACAATGTAGATGGCTATGGGCTACATATGATCTGTGGAGACATTGCCGTGGGCTATAGCAGAGGCCATAATCAAACCATGGTGAGCTGTGGTCTAGTGGGCTTCAATGTTTAGGGTAAGGATGAGGCTAAGAGTGGTCTTTGGGGGGTAGAAGTGTACTTTAGTTGTTTTTAAGCTTTTCATTTTAGACCTATAGGAGAGCAATAGAAATAGCTTGAAGCATAAAAGCCAATGAAAAGAAGGTGGAAAATTAGACCAAAGATTGAACTTTTAATGCATACCTAAGTGAGGAGATTTGCGCAATAGTACCACTTGAACTGGATTGAACTCCTTGAACAACTAATCTGAAACTTTGGTCACAATCCACTACAATTTTATAAAAAATACCATAGCTAGTGAGAAGCATAGTGTTCTTGAACCAACTAAATGAGTATGACTAAGAATAAAGGATGTAATTCACCACCTTGGACTAATGCAATCCACTAATTAATTTTCCAAAATCGAAGCACGAATAATTAATCTAAAGGAAAGAGTTAATCACAACTCTTCAACAAGAGATGAAGGTTTGAGATTTTTGAAGAGAAAGACCAAGCTTAGGAGTTCATTTATTCAAAACTCATATTTGAATTTTTTACAAGTGTCCAAGCATATGTATATCTGTAAAATTTGGTAACCTCCTCTCCAACCCTTAAGCCAATGGGATTATAAGGATTTTTAGCCGATGAGATTAGAATACTATAGATACCCTTTGAAATGCTCGGGAAAATGTACAATACAATCAAACACACAAGGAAAAGGGGGACCACTAGCTAGTAGACAATCAGGTGAGATTCTCAGACTTGTATTTTTAGAGGATTTCTCACCCACCTCCTTTGGTAGAGGTTGTTGAAATATTTAAAGGAGCACAAGTTTTGGATGTTAAAATCCCTCCCCCCCCCCTCCCCCAAAAGAAACCACAAATGCTTCCATTACATTGCCCAAAAAGTGTCTTGATAAAAAAAACATAGCACAATCATACCCACACCAACCTCTTGTTGGTTTTTGCTAGGGCTAGCAAAAAAACCCGTACTCGCCTAAAACCCACAAAACCCGCCCCAATAGGTATGGATATAGTTGGTGAAAATTAAAAAAAATGGGTATGAGGTGGGTATTGCTAAAATAGGTATAGGTATGGGTATAGGTATGGGTATAGGCCCTACCTGCCCCATACTCACCCTGTATCCATTTTGTCAATACCCGCCCTGTACCCGTCTCATCCCCGCCCCACATAAAACCCATACCCATTTGTTTAAAGTTCTAATTTTCTACTTGTATGTGAATATTTTAATAGTTGCTTTGAGTTATATGATATTTAAAATTTCGGCGGAACATTTTGTTTAAAATTGTAATTGCCAAGTGCTAATTTATTGCTTTGATTGGCAAAAATTTAGTTGTATTTGATGTGATGTGATACACTATCAAAAACCTGGTGTTAATATAGCATATTGGCTATTTGACGTCGAATATGGGTACAAAATGGGTTTAATACTTTTTTGTCTATATGTACTCGAATAAAACCTGCATACCCACTATATGCAGTGGCTATGAGTATGGGTATAACTTTACAATACCTGATGGATATAGGTATGGATATGGGTATTAATTTTGAAAATGGTATGGGTGAGGGTATGGCTAAACCCGCCCCATTGCCACCCCTAGTTTTTGCTCCATAAGTTGAAGAATACTTGGAGCTTAGAGGCATGACATATCTCCTTGAAAAACGGACATTCAACACTATCCATTGATATAAAAGTCACCAAAATTGTTCTGATTTGCATGCCCAAATCAGAACTATAAGTTGACGAAAAATTTTGTAAAAAAAACTAAAATTGCAAATAAGAAATGGCGCTGGTTTGAAAAATACCTAAGTCCCTTCTTTATCAGTACTATAGTGTGTTGCCATATGAATTAAACTTTGTTTCACCCTTAAATGTCTGACATCATTTAAAGTTCTTGGACAACTGACTCTTAGAAATCCATTCTCTTTATTTATCCAAGGAGATGTATGAACCTTGAACTTGTTGTTGATAAGCTTAGGGAATGTCACGTTTTGCTTCACACCAATAGTCAAACCATTAGTGTACCATTGTCTAATGTACACTAAGCATCCTCATAATGTAGACTAAAAATGAAATACAACTAAATCAAAGATTGAGTTTTTTTGGGGATGGAAACATGTATATTAAGAAAATAATATATACTAAACCTACTTTTACTGTACAGTAAAAATGAAATACAATTAGATAAAGCTTGCATTGAGTTTCGGTACTAAAATAAAAATGCTCTCAACTTGAACCTAGACTCATCCGGGTCACCACCCCACTCGACATTTGAGTATCTTGTCAACTTAAAGTCTCCTCCTTGGTAGCAAAAGACTAAGTCAGTTGTACGGCAAAAATAGCACTTGATTCTCTCAATGGCTCAGCAATCAACAATGCTTGAGTTGCTTTTGATAACAACTTACCAAACCCACCACAAAGGAAATATTAAGCTGTGAACATAACTTGGCTTACATTAAGCTTTCTATAACACTAACATAAGGGGCATTCTCTATTTCCTCATCTATTTTAGAGCATTGATCAAGACTCGAGGTTAGACCCTGCTCAACAGGAGTATCCACAAGTTTGAAATCACTCCAATATCTTTTTGATGTATGCTTCTTGGAACTCTTTTAGATTATTTCCACACCTTTCTATTCTTAGGACATACCTAGTTTCACCCATGTCCTTCATTTCGATGATATAGGATGGCTACATTTTAGTAACTTCGATGATCTCGAAGTTGCTCCTAGCTAGCAGTATGTAATCAATGTATAGGGTAAGAAACATAATCCCCCCTATTGATCTTTTGACATACACATGGTGTTGTTCTGAAACCATAGATGGGCCAAACGAAGGTATGGCTTTATAGAATCTAAAGTACCAAGATCTGGGATATTACTTAAGACCATATATGGATCTTATAAGATAACAAACCTTGTCCTCTTATCCCTTTGATACAAAACCAAAGGATTAGTCCATATAGATCACTTCCTCAAGGTTACCATTGAGGAATCAGTCTTTACATCCATTCAAAATAACTCTAAGTCCAAATGAACAAGTCGAGCTAGGAATAGGCAAATAAAGGCAAATCTCACCATATGAGAAAATGTCTCTTTGTAATCTATACCCTCAATTTGCGTAAAGTCTTTCACTACTAGATGGGCCTTGAATTTTATTGATCGAACCATCTGCCCGATGTTTTATTTTGAAAACCTACTTGTTTTCAATAGAGTTACGTTGTGATGGAGATCAAAGAGCTCCCAAATGTTATTTCTTGCCATTGAGTCCATCTCATCCCTCTTGCCATTCATCCACTTTTTGTGATTTGGTGAATCAACCACCTGTTGATAAGAGGTAGGTTCCTCAACTTCCAAGGGAGTGCATAGGAATATTTCCTCTTCGATTTAGAATATCATAGAGGAATTCTTCATGCTAACTCCTTCGGATCCTGGGACCCTTATTATTTGTCTATCTAGGTAAGGAATCTCCCCCTTTCTCTAAGAGGTATGGGACCTTGAGCATATGAAAAATCACTCCCCCTAGCTATTGAAGGTGTGGGATCCTGAACATATGGACTAACTACATGTTCAGGAACGGGAGATTAAGCATAAACCTCATTCTTAGGCTAACTCTCCTCAACATTTGGAGATTGAGGATGAATCTCATTCTCCTTAATAGACAAACCTTCATCATTCCTGTCAAATAAGGAAGGTATACCATCCTTGGTGACTTAGTGAGAATTCAAATTCTCTCCCTCACCGAGAGATGGTTGGAGACCTTATTATAACTCATACAATTTGAGACACTTTTTAAATCTCAACAAATGCTTGGGAACTTATCCTCAAGAAAATTAACATTATGGGAATTCATTTCTATCATGCCATCTGTATGGTATTCCCAATGCATCACATATCATTTGGAATGCACAGGATATCTTATAAACACCATCCCAATAGCTCTTGGACTAGGTTTATCATGTTTGTGGGTTGGGTTGTGCACATAGCCAGTCGAACCTCATGGACATAAGTGGTTTAAGGATGGGTTTCCACCAAACCATAACTCATATGGTGTGGTAGATATACTCTTGCTAGGAACAGTTAAATATATAGGCTACCATAAGCAGTGCATCCCCCCCCCCAATAAACTAAGGTTAGCATGTGCCATCATCAACCTGACCATATTAAGCAATGTATGATTCCTGCGCTCTATAATACCATTCTGTTGCAGCATTCATGGAATCGTTAGCTGCCTTTGCCTCCACTATAAAGTATTTGAACACATCAAGTACTATTAGCAGATAGTTAATAAGTACACGTACCTATGTCATGAATCGTCTATAAGAGTTATGACACGAATTTTCCCATGAAGTGCTTTCACATTCATGGGTCTATAGATGTCAGAGTGAATGAACTCCAAGGGACTCAATGTGCTTGAAGCCTTACCAAAATACTTTATAGTTGATTTGCTAGCTAAACTTGACACCTTAATGAGTCAGTCATAAAAGATTATATTTAGCTAGTTTGTTAACTTTATCTTAGCCCTCATGGTCAAGTTAAGCATGCCTAAAATAGAGTCGAAAATGAGGAAAAGATGAAAGATGTTTCATTTCGTCCAAAAAATCGAAAACACCTTTCAATATTGTATATCCAAACAAATTGCCATTGTATACGCTAGACGAAAATTGGAGGCAAAAACTAATCTTAGAAGCTGAAGACACAATGGAATTACACCCTAGGTGCATGAAGAGCATCATGAAGAAGCAATGCATTATATTTACGAAGTTTGAAATGACATGCCCATAATTACAGACATCTTCTTCACTATCCTTTCCTAGAACGACAGTCTATGAACCCACAGATAGCGATGAAAGTTCATAAAATTGTCTTGACCCTGAACTACGTTGGTTGCTTCCATGTCTATAATCCACTAGGGATCATAGTTGGCAACAAATGCTTGAGAGCGCACATATTATTCAGGGGTAACTGTGAAATAAGGTACCTTAGTTCGCTCAAGACAATCCCGAGTGTAAGGTTCCCCATTTCCACAATTTATATGTGTTGTATTCTTCTCTCTGTTGCCCTTAGTCTTTTTTCTTTTGGCAATATCACCCTTAGGTTCGCAGTTCAAGGGAAAATGATTCTGGTCGAACCTGATGCTAAGCTATCCTTCTCGGACCAGTTTTGGTATATCCTTAGGTTCTCTCGATATTGCTCACTACCAATGCCATCTTTGTCATTCTAGGGAACCTAGATGTTGTCAAGTGTTATAAAGCTTTACACTCGTTTAGAAGAAACTAAATATTTTGACGCCATGTGTCATAGTTAGTGCTATCAAGTTCTTCATTAGTAAGCAAATCACTAATCATGTTTTAATTTCCATATCTAGAAGTATATATTTAAAGGATGGACATTAGGCATATTTTCAAATAATTAAATTATTTATCTATAATTTAATTACCACATTCTTCAACAAAACAAAACCTACATAGTACTCAATAGTTAAACTAATTAACACATTCAGAAATAGCACCCAGATATTTAACTTAATTATATAAAATAAATTTACGTGAAGTCATATTATATCAAACGAATTTATATAGTAAAATAAAGCAATATTGTGAAACATATCCGAATACCAACATGTTACACATGAAGTTCATTATATAAAACACATTTCTATAGTTATAGTTAACATGAAACACATTCAAATGTCACTATCAAATTATAAAATACATTTATAATTTAATATGAAACGAATTCATATTTAACTCGAGCAATGGCAAAATGTTAAAGCAATCAGCAAAGCCACAACAGCTAATATACAAAAAATACATATATATATATATATATATAATATGCATTGCTAACATCACTAAATAATTGTCATGAAACATATTCACGTAACAAAATATTATACAAACACATTTATATAATATAATTTGTAATATGAAACATATCCAAATATCAAGCAATTATACAGAACCAATCCATATAATATTATAAATTTCAATAATATGAAACGAATTCATATAAAACTCCTCAATCTAACACAAACACATGAAACAAATTCAAATATTGCTCGCAAATCATTATATAAAATGTATTCATATAATATTGTAAAGTTAAATTTTATAAACCGAATTCATAAAATAATCACATGTACTACATTGCGAAATAATGGCATGGAACATATTCATAAACAACCGCTCAATTGTGTAGCAAACCCTACAAAAAATATTACTTGCCTCCACATTTAATTTTGCTAATAACCACACTTATAAGTATAGAAACAGCAGTTGCCCACACTTAGGCTAAGTGTGGGGAAGGTAAGTGTGTGGAAGTGTTCTTCGCACTTAATGAAAATGCGGGTAGAGCTATATTTCGCACACTTATAAGTGCGGTATAAGTATTAATTACCCACAATTTATGTATGGCCATTATACGCTATGCCCACTTTAGAAGATGCAAGAAGTCATAATTTTCCCCACACTTAAAAGTATTATTAGAATTATCTTAGTTTTTACTTAAAAAATGTTGGTAATTAATATAAAACTTACTAAGTTAAAAATAGAACAATTGTAAATAATGGTTCTTTTTTTAATGAACAAGTTTTATACTAATTACGTACCAGCACGCATCACCCTACATAAGTGAATAAAATTAACAAACCATAACAAATTAAAGTAGATCAAACATCAATTAAATAAATTATGCGTACATTGGTGCGTGAAAAAAATTAATTGTAGACATAGCAACAAAGACTAACGTAATCAATCTTGCATTGTTTTGAATCTATCCTGCTAATTTTTTGTAAACTACCCTTAGAAATAGCAACAAAGACTAATGTGATCAAAAATTAATTGTGGACACAGCTGATTGAATATTTTAGTGCTCTATATACTACCTAACACTACACTTAGAAAACATGACTAACGTCCAAAAATGTATAAAAAAATCTCCATCTTTATTTTCTTCACTAAGAGATGTTAATTAGCTCCAGAAATGCAACCTGTTAGACAATTGAAACACACAGAAAAAATTAACTGTTAGAAAAGATAACCAAAGAGATTAACTAAGATGTAGACTCAACAGAATCAAGTCTAAAGACGCACAAAATCTTAAATTAAAATGAATAGCATACTATTACTTGCAGGTTGCTGAATAATAGCGAACAACTTTTCGTAAAGAATCTTACCCAATAAGTCCTTGTCTACCTTCTTTTTACCCTCATAGGCCTACAAGAAATGATGTTTTAATTTTAGACTTAGTTAACTCAAAGTAAACGACAAATCAAACCTTAAATGCAAGAATATACAAGCATTTATATACCATGCCGCCTAGAAAACAATGAGCAGACTCTCTTCTCTTTGGATTCCTCAAACTTCTCACCGTGTCTGGATTTTCGTCGATCACCTTATCGACTAAGTTTTCTATCTCAACATGACCACACTTGAGTTTCATTCAAATAAAATAATTTGGTTAGGATACTTGAAGTAAGAAAAACATAGAAAATCACACGCATACACGAGTAGAAATACACTGGAAGTATAGAGTCCATAATATCTTTCAATAATTATTTACCTGATTGTGCAGTGTCTTATTTGCTTGCTTTTTAGACAAATTGATACTTGGCTGAAAATTAGAAGTATCTACTTCCTTCCTCTTTTTTCCGTTGATCGGATTTTGTGTAGTTCCTATAAGTATCCGACAACCATCTCCAGAAATCTCATCATTCGGGGTGACACCATCATTACAAGTCCCAAATTCAACTCGAGTGCTCTTCGAATTTGTAAGGCTACGAGGCAAACGATTCATGCCCTCAGATGATGAGTGATTACGGTGAGTAAAATTGTCCTTAAAATAATAAAGACAGCCAAATAAGTTGAATAATCTATTTCAATTTAACAAATATCATATTAGGAAAAAAAAAAAAAAAACAGGCACTTGTGTTGTTGCATATGATTAATTACCTTAGAGCACATAAGTTCTCTTGAAAGAGGTGAAGGCGTAGAAGTTAAGCGATCACCCTTACTAACTCCCTGGATGCATTTCAGCTGAATGACAACAATAGTGAAATAATTACCAAATGCAACGAATTGCTAAATTAATAGGCACTAGAAGTATTTCACTTCCAAGTCTACTCTTAAAAGTGCTCAAATGAAAATTACTTAACGTGGTACCTACTCTCTTTGGTCAAAATTCAGCCTTCGAGCAATGTTCGATTGATTTGAGCAACCAGAAGTATTCATATTTTCCATGATAGATGTGTTTTGATCATACGACTACATAAAATTACAAATTGAAAAGAAACTTCAATAACGAAAAGTTAACTGTGCAAGGTTTTTACATTATACTATAATATTATGTTTATGTACAGAAAATAATGGGACTTACTTGATTTGCAAAATTATAGGGTCGTGACATGCCAATTGTGGAATTTTGCATCCTATGCGTCGCACTTATATGTTTTTTATCTAATTTGAGTTGTACATGGCTTGTTAACTCCTTGAAGAGAATTTGGCTAAATAAAACTAGTCGTCGGATAATGATATGATTTTGTAAGATGAAATAGCTAATAAGAACATAATTGTACCTGTCATGATTGTAAATGTCATCTTTACCCAAGTGGTACAACATGAAACTAAATGCAAGAAAATAAAAAAGGAGTGGTGGTTTTGTTTCATGTGCACCTGTATGTTCTCTTTGCCTCTAGCACTTCGTCTTTGCTTACTCACTTGCAAATAACCAAAATCAGGTGTGACAATGTTTTAAAAAAAAAAAAAGGCCAAACACAAGATTTTATATGAGAAGACCACATTTATACGCATACAGAATGGGAACTCACTTGGTTTAGAACATGAGGAGACCTAGATGTATGAGCAACTCCACCTTTATCCCTTAATACAGTGGTATTTTCAATTTGACTTGCATCCTTAATATACACCTCATTATTCTTAGCTAATGTAGGCGTAGCCGCCAAACTATCTCTTATGGGTTCAGCAACTAAGGGCGTGTTATTTCTTTGATTCTCTTCAACATCATCGCCCTAATCACAAACCAAGTAAAGAAATTAATATCGACCTTATCCAAAGTTTACATGTACTCATTATCTATTTTTAATTTTGGCAACTTAAAACAAAGTAATAAAAATGACCTGAGATAGAACACGCGCATCATCAGTTCGTTGAGACTTCAAGTAAGTGACCTCTTGGTGTAAGGATTGAACCTCTTTTAGCAATAGACTCACTATGCTAGAATCTGAAGGTTTAATTCTGCTTTGACAATTGCGTTTGGCATTAAGTTGAGTAGAGGTTACTCCAGATCCATTTCCTCTAACCCTCCCACTACTTTCAGGTCCCATTAACTTATGATAAGCAAAAGTCTCAATCAGCACTATGGCTTCAGAAAATACCACTTCTGAAGCACCCGTCTTTCGTTTGACAATATCAACAGCAATATCCTATATAAATTATTGGTCATAGATACCAACATTTATTATTATGTTGTTTACGTATGTGTTAATTGATGACATACTCTACACAAATTACAATAAGTACATAAATCTATATACCACAAATTTCTTAGTTGTCGGTTCATGGTAAGGTCCTTCTTTATCCTGATGAGTCTCCATAAACCATTCCAAGGGACCAGGTTCTCTTTGATGCTCCTTCTCCTATAAATTATTGTATAGGCATAAATAAAGAATTCTATACATAGCAAAGTATATACAGTGTAACACCCTAACCCCAGGGCCAGTGATGTTAGTGATTTCTAGAATTTTGGAAATAAACGGACAGAGTTTCCCCTAAAAACTGACCATAACATAGGCGTATAACCTTACAATAAGTACCTGTAACAATAGAATATAATCAATATGTCCACCAAGCTCGACGGCTACATGCCAGAAATCACAACACCATAGCCAACATGGCCGGAGTACCAACAACATAAAGGAAACTGATTCTATAATAAATTGTCTAACAGTGTCATTTTAGAGTGAAAGGATATGTCAACAAGTCCTTTGCTTGAACACTATCATGAACAATGAGAACTAAGACCATCTCTACTCTATGAAAAATAGCCAAGGAGTCAAGTACATAGGATGTTGCTTGAACACTATCATGAACAATTAGAACTAAGACAATCTCCAACATCCATACCAACTCTTCATTCGAATTCAAACATGCACAAAGAAGGGCAATTTAGCAGAAGGATTGTCCTTCACATGGCAGGCAATCAACTTGCTATGATTATTAGTTAACAGGTGACTAAAACTATTACTCACAAATGGTTTATGATATTGATATACCAACCCAGAACTAGCACCAGGACCACTTTCTTAGCACAAGCAAGTTGCTGGACTGAGAAACATGTATCACAATACCACCAGGCATTCAAGCAACATGATGATTATCCTAGCATTATACCTCAATAGATAGTAACAGTTCACAGTTCAGCTGATCCTAATACAACAGGTTTTTGCCTGATGTTCCTGTATTATTGCCCTAGTTATAGTAACAGTTCATAGTTCACAGTTCACATGTTTTTACCGGGCAACATGATTATTCTATGCATCAAAGTAGACAAAAAGACTAAGCACTGAGTGATGATCCTGAGAAAGATTTTTCTCAATTTTTTTTCATGCTCTATAGGATAAAGGGTGTGTGAGATGTCTTTTATACTAGGCCCACCCCAAATGATTTCTTTTATGTGCTTACTCATTGACCATTTAGTCATGAGAATAAGTGGTACGTATAAGGTCACATGGGAGGTTATAGAAGATTTGGGACCATCGAGCCACCAAATCTCTTTTATGATAGGGAAGATTGGTAGATTCTAAGTAGCTCAATGTCACTAATCGTTTGTCATGTGCACTAATTTTGATTGCATACAGGAAAAATAGGGTCAAGGAAAGAGCAAGAGAACATAGAATTTCAATTGAGGCATACTGATATCTTACCCTGCTAATGGCTGCTCAGCAATATTATACAACTTTGTTGTTGCTATTCCAACTTTAACGCAAACAGAAATCCCACCGTGATTGAATTAACAGTCAGTGGAAGCTTTAAAAGTGCATTCCAACAAGCTACCAAAGTAGCAGGTTGAACAAACACCAGATTATCTAAGCAGCTCCACAGTCATTATTGATAGCAAACACATCCTTAAACTATATAAACAAACCGATTTAAATACAATGTAAGAAACTGACCAATTTAAATATAGTGTACCACCCTAACCCCAGGGCTAGTGATGTTAGTGATTTTTAGAATTTTAGAAATAAACGGACAGAGTTTCCCCTAAAAACTGACCGTAACTTATGCTTATAGCCTTACAATAAGGGCCTGTAACAATAGAATATAATCAATATGTCCACCAGACTCGACGGCTACACGCCGGAAATCACAACTCCATAGCCCACATGGCCGGAGTACCAACAATATAAAGGAAACTGATTCTATAATAAATTGTCTGACACTATCATTGTAGAGTGAAAGGATATGTAAACAAGTCCTTTGCTTGAGCACTATCATGAACAATGAGAACTAAGACCATCTCTACTCTATAAAAAATAGCCAAGGAGTCAAGTACATAGAATGTTGCTTGAACACTATCATGAACAATTAGAACTAAGACAATCTCCAACATCCATACCAACTCTTCATTCGAATTCAAACATGCACAAAGAAGGGCAATTTAGTAGAAGAATTATCCTTCACATGGCAAGCAATCAACTTCCTATGATTATTAGTTAACAGGTGACTAAAACTATTACTTACAAATGGTTTATGATATTGATATACCAACCCAGAACTAGCACCAGGACCACTTTCTTAGCGCAAGCAAGTTACTGGACTGAGAAACATGTATTATAATACCACCAAGCATTCAGGCAACAAGATGATTATCCTGGCATTGTACCTCAGCTGACAGTAACAGTTCACAGTTTAGCTGATCCTAATATGACAAGTTTTTACCTAAGGTTCCTGTATTATTGCCCTTGTTACAGTAACAGTTCACAGTTCACATGTTTTTACTGGGCAACATGATTATTCTATGCATCAAAGTAGACAGAAAGACTAAGCACTGAGTGATGATCCTGAGAAAGATTTTTCTCATTTTTTTTAATGCTCTATAGGATGAAGGGTGTGTGAGATGTCTTTTATACTAGGCCCAACCCAAATGATTTCTTTTATGTGCTTCCTCATTAACCATTTAGTTATGGGATTAAGTGGTATATATAAGGTCATAGGGGAGGTTATAGAAGATTTCGGGCCATCAAGCCACCAAATCTCTTTTATGATAGGGAAGATTGGTAGATTCTAGGTAGCTCAATGTCACTAATCGTTTGTCATGTGCACTAATTTTGATTGAATACAGAAAAAATAGGGTCAAGGAAAGAGCAAGAAGAATATAAAATTTCAATTGAGGTATACCGATATCTTACCCTGCTGATGGCTATTCAGCAATATTATACAATTTTAATATTGCTATTCCAACTTTAACGCAAACAGAAATCCCACCATGATTGAATTAACAGTCAGTAGAAGCTTTAAAAGTGCATTCTAACAAGCTACCAAAGTAGCAGGTTGAGGAAACGAACATCAGATTATCTAAACAGCTCCACAGCCATTATCGATGGCAAACACATCCTTAAACTATATAAACAAACCAATTTAAATAAAACGTAAGAAACTGACCCATTTAAATACAGCGCAACACCCTAACCCCAGGGCCAGTGATGTTAGTGATTTCTAGAATTTTGGAAATAAACGGACAGAGTTTCCACTAAAAACTGACCATAACTTAGACTTATAGCCTTACAATACGTACCTGTAATAATAGAATATAATCAATATGTCCACCAGGCTCGATGGCTACACGCCGGAGATCTCAACTCCATAGCCCACACGGGCGGAGTACCAACATTATAAAGGAAACTGATTCTGTAATAAACTATCTCATACTGCAATTGTAGGGTAAATATACTTAAATCCTTGCATTAATAATACCCTAGTGAAAAAGGAAATAGTCCAAAAGGGACAACCCTTCATCATCAAACTTAGAAGCAAGAAACTGACCAATAGTTAAAATTTTGGATCTTAGAGAATTATTAACATAAAGACTTCAAGTAGCCAAGTGCAACTTTCTAAAGCAAATAAAATGCCACATTCATGAACGGTTAGCCCACATGGTCATGCAGAGTCTACACTATTCAAAAGGTTACCCCACATGGTCATGCAGAACCTAGACTTCCCACAAACTTTATACCTTGTGACAGTCACACTGTACTTAATATAAACAAAGTAAGCTTAGATGAGTTACAAAATTATCCCTTTTCACTGCAAAACTTTGAGAGCCACTTGTATGTGCATGCAGTTGCTTCCCTCTTGCTCTTTTTCCATTAGTAGACCATTTCTGCATAACAAAAAGTATTATATTTTTATAAGAGATATTACTATAAGGGTGGAGAAGCCAAATAGTCAGCAAGGCAATTAAGAAAGCACCCAAAGCACGTCCTGAATATGAGTTATACCACAAACACGGTCCTTGACTGCAAATGAGATTAAGCTCGTGATTTCTATGAAGAATACCATAAACCATATAGCTTCACCAAAGCATCTCTATACATGCGACACCTATACATGATGAAAACGATAGTTTTTAAACTTACCTGAAACTTCTCTGAAAAGAAATAATCAACCAAACCAACCCACATCTGGTCACCTACAGTAGATGGCCGCTTACTCTTTTCCAAATTATATAATGCTCTTTTGTGGTATCTTCTTTAACATACTTACATCTCAAGGAATGCTTGAAACCTCGAACCCTCTCCCCAACTAACTTCAGAATTTTCTGATTAACTTGTACCCCATCTGGCAACAAAAACTTCCCCTTTCACAACAAAAGTTCAAGTAAGTATTTGAAGTAGTTACATTTAGATAACATACATCAACCAACTTAGACATAAATAACTGCTTACCCTAATAAACATTATGATCTGACCTCTAAAGTACTATGGCACTAAGCGCTAATCCTTATAGTTAAGAGGACATAGGTTAGGTCTCTTAGCAACATCAACAAGGAATCTATTAAATAAACTCTCTGGTTTCTTTATTGGTTGCAACAAGTTGTTTAAAGGTACCATAATCCTCTCTGGAGGAACCAATTTATAAGCCAAGTTCACATTTATTCTCCCTCCAAACCTTCTAGCATTGCCATGTTCATCTGTATAAAAAAGAATATGATCATCATTTTAGTAAATAAGCTGCAGCTGCTTAAACCATTGTCAAGTAAGATGATTAAATAGGTATTAAAGATTCATTTACCAATGATTAACAGCTCTTTGTCATCTTTAAAATTATCAGGTATGTTGATAAGAGAGGCATTCATATTAATCGAAACTCTTGATTCGAAAATATTCTCTCTAACATGTTCGACTTCTTCTTCTTCCAAATCAGGAATCATATCAATATCATCTAAAGACATATTTTCACCTACTACATCTTCATGTTGAACAGACTTAAGACACTCTTCTAAGGTAATCCTGGATCGGAACATGATTATGACACTTCAAAACTTTCAAGGAAAACTCGTGTTAGTTTATGACGCAATTTAGGAAAAAATGGTTAAAAGTAAACTGCAAGCTATATTACAAAAATCAAACATTATCTACTAAGGGAAACAATGTAAGCAAAATAATCACATACACATGTGTACTGATATTCCTTCTTTTTACTTACTTTACCGGCAAGGTTATTAATCAAAGCTTGAAAATAGCATAAATTTAAATCAAAACATAATAATATTGGAAGCTTGAACTATTACGTCAATTAGAAGTGACATGATAGTTACTTTTGAAATAAGAACAAAATACAATGATCTGTAAATGCCAACAAATGATATGAAAAAACTAAAATAGTTCCTATTCCTCACAAACAACAGTATCCCAATTTATTGGATCTCTGAATGCATCCTCTTTTGATATATTAGGAGGCATGCATTGAGGATACAATTCATCCTCATCTACCATGGTCGCTCCTAATTGGTAACTATCTCTTGGCTTCACTCTAACGACATGAGCCCAGCCGTTGTCTTTCTCATCTTCAACATAAAATACCTGATTGGCTTGCGATGAAAGAGAATATAGATCATCCTTCAAGGCATTTCTTTTATGTATCTTATGTGAGAAATTCAAGAGAGTGAATCCCCTTTTGTTCACTTTTCTTCCCCGACTTGAGTTTACATCCACCCAATCACATCGAAATAGAACTATCTTACATTCAGAAAAGTAGTCCAACTCAATGATGTCGGTGATCTTTCCATAGTAAGGTTTTCCATCAGCTTCTACCATAACCCCATAGTTTTAATTTTTCTTTGTCTCATCCCAAGCTTGAGTGTGGAATCTATACCTATTGATATTAAAAGCCTTCATTCTTTTAACTATGGAGTTCAGACCTTGAGCCACCGCTTTTAACACTTTTGACTCTGGGTTATTATCATCACTATCAGTAACCTAAACAATTAAGCACTCACATTAGTAATTGATAGAGTTGTACTACTAAAGCACTCATCATAAAGTTTTGAAGTTACCATTTATTGCAACCAACTTGTAAAGTCCTCAAGTAACCATTTTTGCTTAAGCTTATCACTGGGCTTTTGTGAACCAAATGCAAGGCGTTCCTCAAGGAAAGATCTACAAGTAATGAATTTTATCAAATTAAATGAATATTAGTAAACTTCACACATTTACCACGAAGGGAAGTGGAGCTAATTTTACTAACCTGTGATAAAAGTCCATCTTGTGAACATGTAGCAGCACATATCGATGGGCTTGCTTAAGGCTCAACTCATCCAGTTCCACCATTACAACCTGACCTTTACGTTGTCCACCAGTGTCAAATAAAAACATTTCTTCATTAGGAATAGAGTCATCATTCCTTTGTGGACGATTGAATATAGTTTCTACCCCTTCAAAGTATCTTGAGCAAAACGTTATGCACTCTTGTGCAATGTATCCTTCCGCCATTGATCCCTCTGGTTGTGCTCAATTATGGACATATCTTTTTAACCATGCCAAGTACCTACAATTTGCCACTAATATATGATTTCTAGGGGAAAAACAATAAATAAAAACCCATAAAATTTAAGATCTTACCGCTCAATGGGGTACATCCATCTATAAAATACAAGCCCTCCAAGCTTTGCTTCCTCCGTCAAGTGAACAATCAGATGCACCATAATGGTAAAAAAACCAGGTGGGAACATTTTCTCCATACGACATAATGTGAGAACCACATTGCTTTGTAACTCATCCAATTTATCAACATTCAGCTCTTTCGCACATAATCCCTTCAAAAAATCAGACAACTCATACACTAAATCTACAAGATTGTCATCTTTAACTGCTTGCAATGCAATTGGAAGTAAATCTTGCATTAAAATATAATAATCATGGCTTTTTAAATCAAATAACTTACGCTCCTTCATATTAACACATCGAGAGATATTGCTTGCGTATCCATCTGGCACCTTGATGTGCTTCAAGACTTTTAGCAAGGAAGTTTTCTCATCGACAGATAAATTACAAGGAGCTATGGGTAAATGATATTTGCCATTTGGTAATAAAATTGGGTAGAGCTCAGGCCTTATCTACATTTGTTGAAGATCTTGGTGGGCCTTGAAGTTATCCTTGCTCTTCCCTTCCAAATTCAGTAAAGTTCCCAACAAATTATCACAAATGTTCTTTTCGATATGCATTACATCTAAATTATGACGAAGATGGTTAAACTACCAATATTGAAGATCAAAGAAAATGCTTCACTTCTTCCATATTTGCCCTTCACCCCTCTCATCGATGTCTATATTGGTTTGGCTTTTCCCATATGTAAACATAGTTCCCTCTAATTTTGTAAGTACCTGACTCCCTGTTATTGAAGTTAAAGTGTTAGGAAACTCTATATTTCCATCAAATCCATCCTTATTGTATCGAAAAAGATGGTCTTCTGCTAACCATCTCCGATGACCCATATAGCAAAACTTATGTCCATTCTCCAGCCAAAGTGATTGAGTTGCTTTCCCACAAGATGGACATGCAAAACGACCCTTTGTACTTCACCCACATAGATTAGCATATGCAGGAAAGTCATTTATAGTAGAGTGAAGGGCACCCCGTAATATAAATCTTATGTTTGTGTATGCATCATATGCATCTACACCGTGCCATAACTGCACTAACTCTTTAATCAATGGTTGAAGATATACATCGATATCCATACCAGGGGCCTTTTCACCGGAAATAATCATCGATAGTATAATTGAGGATTGTTTCATGCATAGCCAGGGAGGCAAATTATACGGAATTAGTAAGACTGGCCAAGTACTATGTGTGCTACTGATAACACGAAAGGGATTAAACCTATCACTAGCTAGTCCAAGCCTTATGTTTCGAGGATCAGATGCAAAATTAGGATATTGTTCATCAAATTCCTTCCATGCTTTTGCATCTGCAGGATGCCTCAAAATCCCATCCTTTCTATGATACTTATCATGCCAAATCATATCTTCAGCTATCTTTGATGATTTGTAAAGCCTAAGCAGTCTGGGAATGAGAGGGAAATAGCGTAATACGTTAGCTGGCAATTTCTTTTCACTATTCCTCCATCGTGAAGAACCACACTTGTCATATGATTCTTGTCATTCCTTTTCACCCCAATACAATATGCAATCATTAGGACAAGCATGTATTTTCTCATATTCAAGGCCTAAGTCCTTAAGTAATTGCTTGCAATCACTCCATGATGATGGGATGGGGTCTATATGGGGAAAAACAGAACTCAAAAGTCGAAGCAGCATATTAAATGATTTGATAGACCAACCACACATGCATTTCAAGTGGAGTAAGTGCAATAGAAAAGAGAGTTTTGAAAATTTTGAACCCTTATATAGCTCCTGCTCAACTTGTTCTAGTAGCCTTTCATATCCATCATCTTTGTCTACCACGGAAGTATCACTCTCATGTCCCTGATTCCCTAGCTCACCATTGTCTTCTTCATCCATATCACCCTCTTGATGAAACATGTAATTCCCATGATTTCCGCGCATCTCAAAAATATCATTAAGTATTCTCATAGTATCAATGTCACCAAAACCACTTTCCGATTGGGTATTAGTAGTATTATGGCCTTTGTCACAAAAAAAATGAAGAAGGTTCAGAAATTTCCTCCCTATGATGCACCCACTCTTTATAGTATGGCCAAAAACCATTAAACATGAGATGATGTGCCACTTCTTCTTTTGTGAAGCAATGATTGTGTCCAACTTTGCATTTATTACAAGGGCATACAATCAGTTTACTATCCCCAGCATTGCAAAAAGCAAATTCCAAAATGACTCAACCCCATTCCTATATTCAAGAAAAGTTCTATGCATATGAATCCACCTTTTGTCCATTATATTTCTACCGACCTACCTACAAGGTCGTCACATAAGTCAATATAAGCATTATAACTAAGCATTGGCAATCAATAAAGGACGAGGGGAAAAGAATTACAAGGGTCACAACAACACATCAAATTCATGTGCTTAGAGCATACTACGGCATAAGAACTAAGCAAATTTAAACCACTAGCTACAAATTCAATCATATTAACATGCCGAAGATGAAAATAGTTCTTCAACTTAATAATATGCATTTAGACATTGTTCAAGGCATAAAAATCACTGAGTAAATTGAAAAAAAAAGGAAAATTTCATAACAATTTTTACACTTAAACAAGCAAAGGAAATTCTCTTTTAAGGAAAGAAAAGCAAAGGAAAGTGAAAACAACTTTTGTATTCTTAGGGAATGGGAGTTGAAAGGTACTTACTAAGAAAGTAAATAAATAAGTAAGTAAATTTTAAACGTTCAACAAGTGCATACAAAAGATTTCAAGATGTACCTTCTTATAGCAATGCAATTACATTAAGTCAGAATCCAATTATTCTCAAACTTATGTTTGTGGGTCTGTGTGCACCACCAAAGAAACCATCTAACATGTGTGTTCAAACAAACATGTAAATGAAGAAAATTCGCAATAGAAAAACTCTATATTATCAATTAAATATAAAATTGAAGATTAAAAAAAATGAAGTACCTAAGAACATATTATTATATCTATAATTTTTTTGGCTAGATCTTCTTAAATTTATAACTTACAGTGCAAACAAAGTATTACCTCGAGATCTAAAATTGTCAGCATCACACACATCATAACATCACATGTGTAATCCTTTTTTTCTTGTAATGCAAATGATGCACAAAGGTTGATGTAGATGAGACTTAAACTCAGGTCCCAAAATAACCAGAATAATGATTTTTTCATTATTTGAAATTATTCAATGATTTATCAACATTTGAACAGATAGATTTACATGCATTTTATTTTTTCATTATTTGAAATGATTTAAACAGACCATTCGTGAAACCTAGCTATAAGATCACTCCGTAACAGACCCAACAGTCAACACAATGAAGCTATGGGTGTTGCAGGCATGATTTTTAAGCTAAGATCACATGTTGATCTGTTATATAACAATGAGCTAAAGATGACTAGAATAGTGGCGGCACTATCATATAATGAACTCAATTCAGTTCCATGGATAAGGTACTACAAAAGTGATTTCCAACACAAATACTTTCAACATCAGGCTTACTATGCTAAACACCACATATAAGACCATGTTGTAGATTCTAGAAAAGGTGGGGGGAGTTGATCAATTTGGAGACAATAAAGGGAATCCCAAAATTCTTACATCTCTAACAAAGTTACTTAGATCACAAACTATTTGAAGCTTAGCATTTATCAAAGCATGTCAAACTCACAGCAAAGATATATAACAAAGCATTTCAAACTCAAGCAATGTAAACTGGGAATATGGATGCACATCAGTGTATTCCTTTCAACAGGAATACCTTCCATTGAGATTTCAATAATGCTTTGCCTTGGACTAGACATGCTTGTATCTTCAAACTTGTGAAACCATTATTAGAATGATTCCTGGTTGGATTTTCAGTCTTTTTTGCTCGAGAAGTTGTTGAAGTTATACACAACTCACGGGAAAACTTAAAAGCTTAGCTGAAAAGTCCAAAGGGTGAATTAATGCCAAATGGGAATGAGAGCAAATGGTATATCACAACCTACAACCTTCATGCTTTATGGATCATTTTCTTCTCATGCTGATTATTCCAATTTCAACACATTCAAGTGAACAGCCTTAGTCAAAGCTGAATATTATTGCTCACTCACTAGCTAAATATGCTTTATGTATTATAGACTTTCAAGCATGGGTATAGCAATGCCCTTCATTCATGTTGGAGTTGTTCTACTCTAATCATAAAGCCATACCATTATTTTGAATTAGAAGTTATGCAAATAAAAAAATTTTAAAACATTGAAAAAGGAAACATAAAGCCGATAAGGTCAATTGGCACCATAAGCTGAGAAAGAGAGTACTAAGACGAGGATAGAAGTTGTTTTGGGGTGCTGAAGAAGAGCGACACTAGTAATAGGAGTTTTACAGCAATCATCTGCATTGAGATGTGAGCCAAGAAGTCCATAAATCGAGAAGGATAAATCACGTGATTATTACGCACAGGGACTCGAGTTGCCTGAAAATCACGCGCAACTTTTGAAATTCAAGGAAAGTTGCCTGAAGATCACGCGTAACTTCTGAAATTCAACGATAAATCTATGTTGTTCATTTCAAACCTAACGGTTGAGATTAAAAGTTCATACCGAGCAAGGAGTTCACGCCTCAAGAAAGGTTCATATATATATATTATATATATATATATATATATATATATATATATATATATATATATATATATATATATATATATATATATATATATATATATTATAAACAACCCTTCACTCACATGCATCCATGATAACCACCCAAGAAAAACAAATGACTTTAGGACAAAAAGTTTTTTCAGTCTTCATCATTTTCTTAGGTATGTATTTTCTGACAAAGCTAGGCATTTGGCTTCTTCTGGAGCCATGAACTTCCCTACTGTAGTCTCCCAAGTTACAAGGCCTCTCAACATGAACCCCTAAAATATGTGTCCCTCCCCTCCCCCCAAAAAAAATTTTAAACACACGTTGTCATGTACAGTCAAGAATGCCCCACAGTTGTGAATAGGTGAAACCCCACATAGAGCTAAATTAGAGAAAACAAAAACAAGGATAAAACACACATAATGCTAGACCAGAGCAACAAAGTGGAAAAACCAGGCAAAGCAACAAGATAAAGAATCAAACTAACTGCACTGTCCAACATACTAGCAAAATTACCAAATGCAACCACCATACAAAGTACCCTTTAACAATGCTAGAAACAACAAATAGCAATGACAAATTAACTAAAACAAGAAGATAAAATTGCACATGATAATGTTATTGGGCAGCTCAATTGGTATGTATGATATGATAAGTCTTAATCTCATTATGATAGCTCAATATGGCAAGTCTAGCCTGTCCATGTGAAAAGTGCCCAGAAAAATATGCAAATACATCAACCTAAAAGTGCAGCTCCCTAGTTATAGCATGTTTTTGTAATCAAATTTAGCCTTTATCACACTGGAAGACACTGAACTTATTGCAAATCAACCAAATTCTTCATCGGGAACAACTAAAAGGGTTCCATTCAACCACAGAATAAAACTAACTGACAATAAATATGTATCACAGTATGGTAATCCAATTCCCTTTTGCACAACATGTTAGTTCAACACTAACTCATTGCAATTAACTCATTGCACTGAAAATAAATATGATAGACACTGCAGTGAAATAAAAACTAAATACATTTATATAGAGTAGAGCATACCTGATTGAATCTGGACACAGAATTGGAGGAATAGATTATGAGGGAGATATGCTCTGAATGGATTAATTATAGGCCTCGGATACCAACTTCTTATTTATCTATATCGTTTGAGTTGATATTGAGAAGCAATTGCTATTGTTTCAAGGCTGTCATCCAAGAATCAAAATATTTTAGGGTTGTTGAAATTAATTGATGAATTTAAATGACAGAGCCACATAATTCTGCAGTTTAAAAGGGTTACCATCGAATTTTCGATCAATCATGTAGCACTCAACTTGAGAGATATGAATCCTTGGAGTTGTTTACCCAATTAAGATGAATCCAGATGAAGAAAGCGTTAGATTTTTGTGGACAGTGAATCACAAACTTCTGCAATTCGATTAGGGCACCAAATAATTAAGAATTCAACGTGATGGAATCGTAAAGATGAAAACGGAAGAGATTTTTGGGGGATTTGCTTACCTCGCTATTCCGATCAATGAATCACACAACAGGCAGATTCTTCAAATCAATGCCCATATTCTTATTCGATTATCATGCCTCTTCAATTGAACATCGCTATTCGATCGAATTCAACAACAATTGATCAGTATCGCCACAAGAAATCAAGAAGAAAACGCATAGAGCTACCTAGGGTTCCTGCGCGCGGATGAATGACAAGGAAGGAAGGCAATGTCTTGCTTTTTGGGGGGAAGCCTGGAAAATCAAAACAATTTTTATTTTTACCTAAAAGTGTGGCGCTCAAATTGGCACAGTAAAGGCCGAAGTGTTTTAATTTTTGATTGCATTGTTTTGTTCTTTTAGGCTACATATTAAGTTCATACTTAATTAAATCAATGTTCAAATATTTTTAATATTTATAAAAAAACCCAGAATTTGCAAGCTAATTAATTAATAAGTTTATATGTGTGTGCGTGTGTGTGTGTGAGAAAAGTTTTAATTCCCCACACCTAATAAGTATAGGAAAATATTTATGACTTTCCCACACTTATTAAATGCAGAGTCGAGAAAACGATCAAATTTAACTTTTTTCCTCTCTACACTTCATTAAGTGTAGCAGCACAAATGCGAAAGGATACATTATTTTTTGTAGTGAAAATTTCATAAAATCATATTCATGAAACAAATTCATAGTACAATTATAAGCCGACCATTGTTTTAACCAAAAGTCATAAATCTATTAAAAACAGGAAAGAAACAGGCATGGCTTTGTGAACTTAGCCCAAACAAAACTAACCGACTTGCTCATCCTTTTGTTTAACCATAGCCCCTTCTCTCTCCTGTCTTAGTGTAGTCATCTGTCTAAACCCTCACCCTTACCCTCTCTGACCTCCCACTCTTTCACTCCCTCCCCATTCTTTATCCACTTTTATCTAACTCCAAAACAGAACTCAGAGCACCATCCTCTTGTAGCCATGGTGCCTCAATCTACCCACCGGTCATGGCTTTGCCCTGTTCTGAGCGGTCACCAAGGCGCCATGAAGAGAAGTCGTGCCACTACCACTATGTGGTCCTTTCAACACCCAAAGGATGATACCACCTGCCTCTGCCATCATGAGAAAACAATCATTGTTAGGCACGAGCAACTCTTTTGACCCAAATGGACACTGCCATTGAATAGATAGGCTAAATTCGTGTCATGTGCCACCATCTACGCGCTCCACGCGCCACCGCACTGGCAGCGTGTGATCCTATGCGCGTCCTGTTTGACATGGAAACATGGTTTTTTAGCCAACAATACGTAGATTTGTGGCCATCGAGGGGAGAAGAAGAAGGTGGCAGTTGAAAAATGCCTTCATCAGTGGCGCGTGGACACACACGCCATGCTTCTAGGCGGATATGATGGGTACAATTCAGTGCTACTCGTATCTTGATCCCTTTCTTGAAGGCTTTTCGTTTTACTTTTATTTATTATTTTTTAAAAATATATTGTTGCAGGGTGACAGGGCTATTGGTGTCGTCAATTCGATAGGCCACTAAAGCCTCACTGCAGCCACAGACACGACAGCAGGGACGGTGGAGTTGGGAGTGTGAGGCACTTAGGCAAGATCTAGTTTATTTGGCCACTTAGGCCGCGGGTCACGTTATGGTTAGTCAAGCACTACGGTTCTGGGAAGCCGATTTATGAGTCGTGATGCACACACAGTCACATAAATTCATAACAATACTTGACAAAAATCAGTAGTTATTCGAATATGCTAGGGAGGCGTATATTCTATTATGCTTTAAGAGTCAGAGAGGTATGCTCAGAATAATCTAATTGCATAATTAAGGAAATTAAACAACTAGTATCATAGGCAAATTATGAGTGAATCTATCGAGGCCAAAACCGAACAACTTGGCTCAGATACCTCTATTGGGAAATAAGGACATACCTTAGTAATGTAGAAGCCAATGATGTTGTTGCTTGGTGCTTTCCCATAAATTCTTGAACCAAGATTGAGGTGGCTACTAGAATCACCATAGTTGTCATGCCTCAAACCCGAACCCGAATGATGACGAGGCTAACGTAAGAGGAGGCCAGAGAGAGTTAGGACTACTGGTTTGGTTTCTGCCATGGATGCAGAATTAGATTCCTGAACCGCTTATAAATAGCATCACACATCTTGTAACTGACAGTGAGTAGATCCCTAAAGCCCTTATAAACCCCTTTTTCATCCCCCTTTTTCTATTTCCTTCCACCTTACTAGACTTAGGTTTTGCTCCAAATCTAGTTCTGTGAGCATTAGGCTTCTCCTCTTGAATTACATCTTCAATGTTTTTGGTCATTGCAACCCCCGACTCCATGGCATACAAGGCTCTGATTTTGAGGGTGTGAGTCAAGTTAGTGATTTAGAATTTTGGCATAGCAAGATTGGAAAAGACTGAGCCTGATGACTAATTGGCTACTTTGCATTATTCACTCAAACCAGGTAATGATTAGTCCTGCTGCTTCCAGGTTTCCGAATTTACTTTGGTGTTGTATTATGTTGAGTTTGTGGTATTCATCTGAGTATTTGTTTTCATTGTTTAGTTGGGTCTTGTTCTATATTCTTGTATTGAAGCTAGAACAAATACCCCCTTTTATGACATGTCAATCTAAATTATTATTTGTTGATTTTTCTAAGAATCAAATCAAAGATTAATTTGATGAAGATGTAAGAAGAGTTATAATATGGGGATAAAATATCCCCTTGAGGTAATTCTGAAATCAAAAGAGTTGAAGGAGAAAGGTAACAAGATCTTCATATCCAAGGCTTATAGGATGGGTATTAATCTATATGATAAAGCTTTGCAGTATCTGTGTGTTTTTGTTTCTAAAAATGAGAATGATGCCACCTCTATGGAGGAACATGGAATTGCTATCAATTTGAACATTGTTGCTTGTTGGTTGAAATTGAATGAATTTGAGTTGGCTAAATGTAAATGTGACTCGGTCATAAAGCTGGACTAGTTTAACATCAAAGCCCGATTCAGGAGAGCCCAAACATTATTACAAATGGGCTTGAAGGAAGAAGTATACCAAGAACCTCTAGTTGCTATCCGTGTTGACCCTGACGTAAGGAGCTCAAGAAAGAATTAAACAAAGTAGAGGAGCTTTGTAACCCTTCTACAGAAAAGGAGCCATTAAAAGAGGCTGAAGTTTATTGTCGCAACCCTTCAAAACACTCATTCAAAGGAGTCGGTACGATGGATTTGGATCCTTTGGAATTGACTACTAGTGATTCTAAACTTAAGCCACGGAGTCCTCGTGTGAGCATGGACAATTCAGTGGAGGCTAAGTAGAGCATTATTGTTGAGGAAGGTGAATAAAATGGAGTCAAAGAGGAGCACTTATGAAAGTAATTCGGCAACAATCCATAGCCAGATTATCGATATCAACATCGCGACTAATGAGAGGAAAAGGTAGTTTACATTAGAAGAGTCCAACAAGCAAGAGACCTTGTCAAATCTCAAGCAATATCTAGATGATTAAGGATATGCCTGAGAACCAAGTTACGAATACAGACAGAGGGAGCAAGGGGAATGATTCTGATGTTGGCTTTGTTAAGGATTTTGATGAGGAAAGCATAAAATTTGAATCTACATTGACTTTTATGTCATACACAAAGGATAAGGGCTACACCAAATCCACCATATCTAGGAACCATTCTTCAATCAGCGTGCCAGGATGGCAACTGTTTTCTACCTGCTCTCAGGGAAAAATGCAAAAAAGAGGCCACTCAGATATCTTTGGCTATCTTAAGTAACCTATGGAAAGAAAAGCAAAGAAACAGGGTTGAGTTCTTTGATAAACAATGCATGGCATATATGATTGTTCGCATTCATCATACTAAATCATTAGGTCCAAAAGGATGCGTCATAAAGCAGGATACCTAAGGGGATGGGGATCATACAACCAATGTCATCCATTTCACATCAAAGCCCCTTGATGGGCATCAAAAGGGGAAGCATCAAAGAACCAAGAAAATGAGGCCATGGGGGGGGAAAAAAAAAAAAGAGGAGCATTGTGCCGAAAACATAAGAATTAGCAACTATTGACAATAGGTGTGCAATTAACTCTTTCAATTCTAATTCTATTGTTGGGTGCAGGGAAGACAACAAGAATGAAAACAGATTCAAGAGGTGGATATGCAATACTTGAGATCACATGAATCAAAACACATCTATTAACAATGGATGCAGTAAAAGGAAATTCGAAATGTCAAGCTTTGAAGATCAATTAACCATCAAGAAACATGTACTGTATCAATATGACAATGAAGGCGGTTGTAATTTGGGCTGTTGTTGATGCATATTTCCATATGCATCATTTTTATTCAAGTCCAATTTCAAAGAAGAAAAGGGTCAAAGAAGATCATGCATGGAAATGTGCCTATTTGGTCTTCTTAAGTGAGTTCAAAGACTCGCGACACTATGGAGAGGTCAAAAAGAGGTTAAGCTTTGCTAGAAATTTGGTGCCGAATTCATCCCTGCGGAACCCGATTTTTGTGACCACTTTTGGACAAGCTCAAGTGGACCCACAACTTGAGGGCCCATGTGCTTTTGAAGCTTAAGATTTCATCTTTCAAATAAGCCCAATTTTATTTAATTTGGACATCATTTGATTGGGCAAAATATCACTCAAAGATACGTTGTGCTGATCCAGTCCAGTCTGAGATAGGTGCATTGTTTGGGCCATAACTTTCAAACCGCTTATCCAAATTGAGCAAATGAGCCCATTCTGGAAAATAGACTTCCAGGGCTTTCTAACAAGCCCAAGAACGCGTGATTTGGCCGAGTATTCTGGAAGTTATGCTCTGTTGAAGTTGAGGCAGTTGCAAGGATTAATGCTGGGAATATGAAGAGTCTTAGGTTACATATATTTGTGTGGCTGATATTGTGCACGTTTTAGATGCTTCTAGATTGATGTAATCAGCTGCAAAAATCCTAGAATATTCCTTGTAACCTCCCCCACCCCCTTTTATGATGTGTCTTTTCATTTTTCTTAGACTTTTCATTAGCTAGTTTTAATTGTTAGGAGTTATTTGAGTCTTTTGATTGTCTTTTGCTGAGTCTATAAAAGGGGAGGGGCATGTGAAGCTAATCATTCAGCATTGTAAGAGATTTCCAAAGTAATACAAGCACCTTTGAGAGTGATTCTCATTTGTGTCTCAAAATTCCTAGTTCTATATCTTGAATTTGGCTCATTCAAGTGGTGTTCTAGGTTCTCTTCCTTTTCCAATTGGAGTGATTCCTTGGTTAAGACAAGAGAATTAGCCCAAGATCAAGTCATTGAGTGGCTCCGTGAAGGATTATCTTAATTACAAGGTCTTGTTTATCCTTGTTCTTTTTGTTATTATTCTTCAAACCATCTCAAACTATCTTCCACCATATTCACTATTCTTTGGTTGATTCTTGTTTAGTTTGAGTTTGAGTTGATTTGGTTCACTTACCACCCACATCTACATCAATTGGTATCAGAGCCAAGGCTTTTAAGTGACCCACATCATACCCAAACACATCCCAAAAAGCCAAAATACAAAAAAAAAAAAAAAGAGGCACAAACCGGCAATCCGAAGTCTTGAAGACCAGAGAAGCAGCACGGTGCCCCCGTGCCACAACACACGACCGTGCCATATTCTTTTTCCAGGAATCTTCAAGTCGAGACGGAGCACGGTGCCCCCGTGCCGCCAAGCACGACCGTGCCACTCTACTTTTCTGCATTTTCTTCAGCCGAAGCATAGCACGGCCTGACCGTGCCCCCTTGCACGACCGTGCCACTTTCCCTGCTGCATATTCTTCCTTCAACGCATCTCCAACATGTCTACAAAGTCCACAAGAAGCGACCAAGCACGTGTGGAAGAGTTAGAAGCACAACTCACTTATCTTCGAACTCAACTTGGGCAACTTTTGGAGGAGAAAAGAAGGTGGGTTCATAGCCCCACTCCCTCTCATCCTCATGAACCGGTGGTTGAATCTGAAGAGGAAGTCCATCACTCCCATGCCAATTCAAGTGATGAGGAACCCCCAAGGAGACGAAGGCAAGGAGGAAATATTGGTGGTGTCCGAATTGACATCCCCGAATTTGAAGGCCAACTTGATCCGGACTTATTTCTCGATTGGTTGCACACCATTGAGAGGATCTTTGAATATGAGGACATCCCGGAAGATAAGAAGGTAAAGCTTGTAGCCCTTAAACTTAGAAAATATGCTTCAATCTGGTGGGCTAACCTTGGAGCGAAAAGAGCAAGAAACGGGAAAGGGAAAATCAGAACTTGGGCCAAAATGAAAGAAAAACTCAAGGCCAAGTTTCTTCCCTCTCACTATGTGCAAGACAATTATCTCAAGCTCCATCGACTCAAGCAAGGATCCAAGAGTGTGGAAGAATACACTCGGGAGTTTGAACAACTCCTACTCAAATGCGATTTGAGAGAAGACGACTCACAAACCTTGGTAAGATACTTGACCGGTCTTGATGAGTCCATTGCTCATGTAATTGAGTTGCAACCCTATTCATCCCTAGATGACTTGAGTTCTCTAGCCTACAAGGTAGAGCAACAAAAGAAATCAAAGGGAAAGAGTGTCCTTTCCAAGCCTCTCTCTCGTCCTTACCCCACACAAAAGCCTCCGTACTACCCTCCTCGTCCACAAAATCCCCCACCTCCACAAACCAAAAACACCACTCCAACCCCTCCAAAACCCTCCACACAAGAGCCCAAATCAAAGGACAAGGTTCGTTGCTTTCGGTGTCAAGGCATGGGACACTATGCATCTGAGTGTCCAAACAGGAGGATTGTTTCCCTAGCGGAGTACCAAGAAGCATGTGATGAACATGCCTATGATGAAGAAGAAGGAGAGCACTTTGAAGAAGGAAGTTTGGAAGAAGTTGAGGAAGGCCCCGATGAAGGAGAGTTGCTTGTTATCCGCCGGGCCTTGAGTGGAATTGCCACTCAAAAGGACATGGAGCAAAGAGAGGCGATTTTCCACACAAGGTGCACTATTCAAGGGAAAGTTTGTACCCTCATCATCGATGGAGGTAGTTGTACAAATGTTGCATCCAAAACCATGGTGGACAAGCTCAAACTTGAGACTACACCCCATCCTAAGCCTTATAGCATCCAATGGCTAAATCAAGGCAAAGGTATATACATTTCTCATCAGTGCCTCATTTCTCTTTCTATTGGAGACCACTATAAGGATGAGATATTGTGTGACATTCTTCCTATGGATGCAAGCCATATATTGTTGGGTAGACCATGGATGTTTGATCGCCATGTAATTCATCATGGGCGCCTCAACACCTACTCCTTTATTAAGGATGAGAAGAAAATCACCTTGACCCCTATTCCATCGTGCCAAAGCCCCAAGCCACAAAAGGACCGACAAGCCTTAACCCTCATTCATCCTTCCCAAACCCTTGCCCCCAAAGAAGATTTCCCACTTCCGCCTCTTCTCCTCACCAGGTATGACCCGTTTTATCATCCTCCCCTCACCCTCTTCTATATCTCTCTAGAGGTGATGCCCTGTGACCTCCTTCCCCAAAAGCTCCCATATTGTAAGCGCGACCCCTTTCTTGAGAGGCTTGCCAACCCTTTGAGTTTGAGGACAAACTCAAAACAACCCGGGGAGTATGATGCATATTTCCATATGCATCATTTTTATTCAAGTCCAATTTCAAAGAAGAAAAGGGTCAAAGAAGATCATGCATGGAAATGTGCCTATTTGGTCTTCTTAAGTGAGTTCAAAGACTCGCGACACTATGGAGAGGTCAAAAAGAGGTTAAGCTTTGCTAGAAATTTGGTGCCGAATTCATCCCTGCGGAACCCGATTTTTGTGACCACTTTTGGACAAGCTCAAGTGGACCCACAACTTGAGGGCCCATGTGCTTTTGAAGCTTAAGATTTCAGCTTTCAAATAAGCCCAATTTTATTTAATTTGGACATCATTTGATTGGGCAAAATATCACTCAAAGATACGTTGTGCTGATCCAGTCCAGTCTGAGATAGGTGCATTGTTTGGGCCATAACTTTCAAACCGCTTATCCAAATTGAGCAAATGAGCCCATTCTGGAAAATAGACTTCCAGGGCTTTCTAACAAGCCCAAGAACGCGTGATTTGGCCGAGTATTCTGGAAGTTATGCTCTGTTGAAGTTGAGGCAGTTGCAAGGATTAATGCTGGGAATATGAAGAGTCTTAGGTTACATATATTTGTGTGGCTGATTTTGTGCACGTTTTAGATGCTTCTAGATTGATGTAATCAGCTGCAAAAATCCTAGAATATTCCTTGTAACCTCCCCCACCCCCTTTTATGATGTGTCTTTTCATTTTTCTTAGACTTTTCATTAGCTAGTTTTAATTGTTAGGAGTTATTTGAGTCTTTTGATTGTCTTTTGCTGAGTCTATAAAAGGGGAGGGGCATGTGAAGCTAATCATTCAGCATTGTAAGAGATTTCCAAAGTAATACAAGCACCTTTGAGAGTGATTCTCATTTGTGTCTCAAAATTCCTAGTTCTATATCTTGAATTTGGCTCATTCAAGTGGTGTTCTAGGTTCTCTTCCTTTTCCAATTGGAGTGATTCCTTGGTTAAGACAAGAGAATTAGCCCAAGATCAAGTCATTGAGTGGCTCCGTGAAGGATTATCTTAATTACAAGGTCTTGTTTATCCTTGTTCTTTTTGTTATTATTCTTCAAACCATCTCAAACTATCTTCCACCATATTCACTATTCTTTGGTTGATTCTTGTTTAGTTTGAGTTTGAGTTGATTTGGTTCACTTACCACCCACATCTACATCAGTTGTGGGGTTAATCTGTTCTCTAGGTCCATAATTGCAGGTATGAAGTCAAGTGCACATTAGCAAGAACCTACTTTTGTATCTTTTGAGACACTTAATATAATTGCATTATCTTGAAGACAAGGGGGGAAAAAAAAAACAAAACCCCTTCGCTGTTAGCAAGCTCTATGGCATTAATTGCCTTGACCCTATCGATTGAATCAGTGAAAGCTTGAGGCGAGAAGATAAAGGAAAAGATTGTGCATCCAACAAAGGAGCACGCACTCATGAACATTAATATTGAACACTTCCCTAAGATTTTTCTTCTTGTTTTGGAAAGAGCGTTTGCTTGCATAAAATATTTATTTTAGAAAATGTTTGCATAATTAATTTTCCACTATATTTTCAGCCAAAATTTTTTGATCCTTTCTCTTCAATTTAAACATTATGAGGGCCAAAGGGGGCCTATTTTTCAATATTTGTTTCTTTCACTCCCACTGACTTTTTAAATTTTCAAAAACCAATGTAATCACAAGCTTAAGCTATAGTGTCTGAAGGTTGAAGAAAAGTACTATGCTCTTGACACTTCAGGCCATACACACACACACACACACACACTGTGTGTGTGTGCATGTGCGTGTGTGTACATATACACACATATATATGCCCACACACATATGTATATATGTGTGTTATATGGACATATATATAGCCTAGAAGCACCAGCTCATTGTCGAAAAGGCGATGCAGATGAGCCCCAAAATAGGATGCCTGATTGCGACTCATGCAGACCATGAAGACTGAAGAGCAGAGACCAGGAAACAAGATGTCATATATAGCAAACTGATGAGTTCAACGGAAAGGCAGTTGATTGCAACATGGCTCTTCTTTTTATTTTGAACACGAAGTAAAACCAGTAAACCACAGCTTTAGCGTTTGACATCAAACCTACATTTCAAAACTTCTGATTTCTTACCCTGGGTACAGATACCAGCAACGTTTTATATGAAAGTGAAGAGGGCTGGTGTTAGGGTTAGTGTATTGGTATCTTGTAATAACTTCAATAGTCAGATGAACATGCCTACAGTGACAGAGATGGATGCGGATGTGGAGATGAAAAAACAGCAGGAGACATTGATGCAGCTCGGTTCCTGGGAGAGAGAGCAGTGAACTCCAGGGCCTGAAATCTGAGTTCAAAAGGGTAGTCAGCAACACACCCAATTCTGGGGCCAGCTCCTGTTGACCACGTCCTTGAGAGTTGATGTCCTAGTTCATATGTATCTGGTTTCTTTGAATTTATTCTTCTAAGTATGGCTTCCTTGGGCACCTCTGCTTTTGGGCTTTGAAGACCACCAGATAAAGTCCTCTTGTATTCATTTCGGGTTTCAGCCTGAGCAGGTTCTCTTGACACAGTTTCCTCAACTTCCAGTGGGGGCTCAAGGTTCAGAGTTTCAGAGTCTGAAGTAACCTCAGTTGCAATTGTCACACTACTGCTGGATTTATTGTCTTCGTAGCTCGAGTAGCCTTCACTTGATTTCTGGATCTGGAAGCATAATATGGAAAAGTTCAGGGATAGCCTCCTACTTGGGAAAATTCAATTTTTTTTTTTGGGGGGGTGGGGTGGAGGGGGAAACATAGTACAGCAATCACTTGCATGGGAACCAGAGCTCTATACACACCACAGAACAATCTAGTCAACCCCATGTAAGCTTGAGCTAAATATCCATTTGAGAAAAGCAGGAAGAATGAATGACTTGCATACCTGAACTTCATGAAGATTTACGCCATTCTCCTTCAGAAACGACAGAAAGCTATCAAGTCGGTCATCAGTTGGACGATAATGTCCACTATATGCAGAGATGGACTGGAAATTCCATTAAAGAGAAAATCAGGAGATGCTGACAAATGAGAGACTAGCAGTCCATCATCAACCACACAGCCAGCAGCAAAATAGGGCTCAAATCCAATCCAAATCTAAATCCTAATCCAATACCCAAAAAATCCCGCCACCAGACAAGAAGATGTGGAGGAGTCTAATGTAATAGCCTTACCCATAAATTGTAAAATTACAGAGAGACTGATTCCAATTGAACTTAGATTTAAAAACCGTAGAACTATCAACTACTCGATAGAAATGGAGCAAAGGAAGTTTAGAGAAGCATTTTGCTTTAGTCCGTACAATTCAAGCCGGAAAAATAGTCCAAACTTACCTTCTTCAGCTATATAGACTCGAACACAAAATAGGGCTCAAATGTATCGGATAAATCAAAATTACAGCCAATGTGTAAGAATGAATCAAGCAAGAACCGATCTCACACATGCAGCTTGTGATTTCAACAAGATCAAGTGTTTACAGGCGACAACCAACAGGATACTCCTCTTGCCTATCAATAAAACTATTTGTTTGAGTCCATAAATTGGTACATTAGCCATGAGACAAATTTTATGCAACTTGGGAAGCATGATGATATCATTGGACAAGTAGATCTTCAACAGTAACAAATGTTCCTAAGCTGCCTAATATAAAAGAATGAATTCCCTGGCCTTTAGAATAAGAAGCAGATATTAAGCACAGTGCCAAGCATTTAGTTTAAAAGACCTAATGATGAGAGAGATTCAAGATGCATGTGAATAGACCTGTCAGTTCGGGCGGACAGGTTAAATACGGGTCTGGCGTATTCGGATTCGGATAAAAAACGGGTCGGGTGTATCTCGGCTTTGTGGGTTTTGGGTTGACCCGACGACTTTAAAGCGCGTATTTGTTAATTTTTTTTTCTTTTTTAAAATTAAAAATTAGCCTTATTTATTGCAGAAAATCGGCATTATTTAATAAAAAACCATGATAATTGTAATTTCTTAAAAGGTTATTAAAAATATTTACACTTTTCATATAATAGATGAACGTCATGTATAGCTAAGCAAAGAGTTGGGTCACCTTTAGGATGGACGGGTCAACCAGTACATTAAAGTAAGGTCAATAATGGGTCGGCTCATTAATGGACCAACCCATCTAGAGCAACTTAACGGGTTAGAGCGGCACAGCTCGCTAAAACTTATTTAATAGTATGATATCTTTGTTAATCAACTCACCATTATCCAATTAGGTATACTTCATTAAAAGGTCGACCGTAATACGAATATGGTCGGCCCATTTCCGATTACTAGCATCTTAGTTAAAGACATATTAGAATGGGAACCAACCAAAAAGGAATTAGAGAAGTACAACATATTGTATTTTAATTATAACATCAAAGATTCAGATTTTGACAAAATAATTTATCTAAAATAATATTAGACACATTCATTTCACTGAAAGTATAATGGTATGACTTACGAATTTTTAGTATTTGGCTTATTTCGTTTGATTTTCTTAAGAGTAGATCGTTACTTCACATCATTTCATACCCATTCTTTTAAGTTCTCAAATTTATAAGTTGCATATGATGTTATTTTGTGATAATGGAGTTGGACAAGGTACTATTGTTTGATTTGCGCGGGTATGCGATAATATATAATGTCTCTCTAAATGATTTGATTTAATGAATAATCATTATTCTCAAGAGGATAAATGAAAGATAATTAAAAAACAAGGATATAGTGTTCAGCTCAAGCGGGTAGATTCAGGTTCAAGTCGGGTTTGACCCATTAATGTGCGCGTTTTTCGGATTCGGGTCGAGCAAATTGTGTTCAAAACCCAAAATTGTCAGGCGGGTTTGGATCAGGTTTTCGGGTCTGGTCAGTTTTTGTCGGGTCTACATGTGAATATGCATCAAAAATTCTGTGTACAAGGAGAGACAAATGAATCAGGCTCCTGCCTACAAGAAGTGGAGGGGTCCAGCTGACGCCAATAAAAAAATAAAACAAAAAAAGTCTACTTCGATTTTGGCAGTGGGTTTTGTACATCGGGACTGCTGACCACTTTGTGATAGTTTCCTTTTTACAGAAGCACAATGCATGCGGCATTGAGACAAGGATTTGCCATTTTCATACTAACACCACTGTACAATCTCTGTAGACCTTCAGTAAGATCCTAAATCTGATAATTCCTGCCATTCATGCTAGTCTAAAATATTGACAACCTGTTCCGCCACAACATCAGCCAAAGTTAACCACTGGAACCTTTGTATTTTCCAGCATTTGATTCATGCCACATCGGTTTTGGTTTTCATGACAGATCTTTGCAATCACTAAAACTCTGGATTATACAGGTAAAATGAAATCGAAGAATTGAAGAGAATACATTAGTTTATCATTTTGTCTTCAAGTGAAAAGAGAAGGCTTTGTTGAATTGAGCATAGATTCTGAATCTCTACATTGATCATTTAAAGATATCCTAACACAGAGCCACTTACGGTATCACCACGGAGCCAAAGCTTCTGTTCTAGCCAGATAGTTTTTCGCTGAAGTACAACCTTGATTAGTTTTCCACATTTCAATTGATTTTTTTTATTGCATTAGGCAATATATATGCATCATGCATTGCACGACCCACAATTACAAGGATTAGGACGGGTGATTTCTTTTGTTAGCTTTTGCTTTTTTTTGAAGATATTTTTGTATAAGTTAAGCACAAATTCTGATAGACTACCACAAATTATGTAATTCATCGGTCGAAGGTCCATCATATTCAAAGAAACAGCTATGAGAAAGATCATACAGTGCATGCTTAGTATACCATTTTCCCATCTGCATCAGCTAATGAGAGATAACTTGATATTCAGGTAATTTGCTATGTCTCATAAGGAAGATACTGCACCTTTAGGGTACCATGCTCTACAATAAGTCGTCCAGCAGCTAAGGTAGCTCCTCCGGCCAAGAAGCTAGAGTGATGAAATTTTCCCTTCTTTTTCTGCAATAAACTTGGAAGGTCTCAGCACTTTTGGGAAAAGGGTTCCATAAATAGTGATAATCATAAAAAGACAAAAGCACAGGATCTCTTTGCTACTGCTTCGCCCATGGTGTCTTACCTCACCGACATAGAGTTTCTTGCAAGTGCTCATCACAAATATCCATTTAACCCTTTCTGATACGTTCGATGTATGAAGAAAATCACCACTGAGTTTGTGGATTATCTTTCCTTCAACAACATTGTACTCATAATGTTCTCTCTCTTGCTGCCAATACACATACCATAAGAGAGAATACAACATGGACACCTGAAGCAAGCAGGAATAAGCATAGAACGTTCACTGGAAAACTTCAGCAACAGAAGTACATACAGGACCAAGATACTTGATGCATTGCTGTCGTAACTTTGATCTCGGACATTCTTGTAGCTCCAAATCCTTTCCATCTCCAATATCCAACCTTCAAAAAGAACACAATACACTACATGACTCCTCAGAAAGTGCCTAAAGATATGCAAACGATAACAATGATGAGTATATCTATTTATGTAGGGTTACTTCCAAGGGGGGGAAAAAATTCATTGCACCACAATCTACTTCCCAAGAAACAACAGCACATACAGGAACTGGATTCCACTATGACCATTCCCCAGTAACCATGGACACATAACATTGACAAAAAACTTCCCACATCATATTAAAAGATAACTGACTACAGCGACAACTTTGTTGTTCAAAAAAATTAACAGCCAAATGCAACCAACCCATGTCAATTTCACTTGGCCAGAGTCTGGGATCTCAAGATTAATTAGCATTACCTTGATAAGATAGTGACAGATTGGCAGTGACAAATAAAGGCAGGCATAAGTCAGCTATGAGCTAGAATGCAGCAAAGTGGAAAGGAAGCAAACCATTGGAAAGAAGCCAATATTGATCTGAAAAGAAAAGACAAAGAACAGGAATCCCTACATAATCTGATACACAAATCCCAGAGCACCACAAAGTCATCCCTTTCCTCAGGGTAGAATCAAGGGTAGTGAAAAATCCACCACTGATTCATCTTTCCCACAAGTTTTTATTTATAAAGGAAAAAATCCAAATGAATAAATTCCTGAGAGTGGTCAACTCAGAATTTTTTTCACCTGTACAAGTTACAACTGCAGTGCTTGGATAAATTATCATTATTCAAGTTAATCAAAAAAGAATCCGACCCAGAACCCACATCAAAGGCCGATCAAGAGAGTATGTATTTTCCTTCAAAGCGATATGCAATCTCCCCAACAATCTCGAAAAATAGAAGCACACAAACCTTGATCTAGATGCTTACCAGTAGAAAAATGGTTGACCAGAATCTGCTTGACACCATGCTTCATAATACTTATGCAAACTATGGCCATATCGATGCCTTGGATCAATCTACAACCAGTTTTCAGGCAATTTTTGGAAAAACATGACATTACTACAGTAATTTTATATGCGTAAAAAAATTTTAAAAAAAAAACCAAAGCCCTTACAACACCCAAATAAATAAAAATAAAATAAAATACAACTAAAAAAAAGCAAGCGGACGCTGAAAGATGAGAAATTTACAGCCTCAATCCAGTGCTCGAAAGCCAGTTTCTGCGCTTTAGAATCCTGAGATAGCCCTTTTCCCACCTGTAAACAAATTAAAATTGAAACCCAAACCACTCAATCCACAATTCCAGATGATAAATGGTATCCGATTCTTCCGTTTCACGTGCTTAATATATAAAAGAAAACAAAAGATGGGCAAATAATTATGAAAACTACCTTGGATGCATTCAAACTGACACGATTCCAGCGGGACGCTGCTGTTTCAGGCAAATTGAAGAAGGAGATAGTACTGTGGTTCAACCTAGCATAATCAAGCACTTGCCACCTACCACCATTCCCACCATAAATAACCACCGTTCAGCAACAAAGAAATAGAGCTAGAAGCAGAAAGAGAGAGAGAGAGAGAGAGAGAGAGAGAGTCCACCAGAGTTCTTCAGCGACGACGGCAGTATCGGCTAACCGCCGCCTCGTACGGTAACTACGGTAAACCTTCTGGACTTTGACGGCGGCAGCAGCACTGGGACTCGCCAAGTCAACCGCGGACGAGTCGCAGCATGACTCGGAAGTGGGATTTCCGACAAGCTCACTGTAACGAGTCATCTCCGATGATTCGAACTCCGGCGGAAAGTCCGGCATTTCCGACTTCCGGTCGTATTCAACCGGTCGGAGCTCCGCGAAGGGGAATGTTGAAGAGCTCCGAGTCTCAACCTCCATTGGTGAGCTAATTTAGGGTTTCCGCGAAGGTAGGTAGGTACACAGAGATGGAGGGGCACGGAGAGAGAGAGAGAGAGAGAGAGACACGATCGGAATGAATGGGGGAAGCGGAGGCGAGATTTATGTGGGGGTCTGTCTTTTGTTTTACCGGGAAGTCTGCTTAGCTGGTGAAGTACTTACTTGTTTAATTTTAGTTGCAATTTATGAAATTAAAATAATAATAAATGAGAAATATGTGCAAGGGTTCTTTGATGTCACCGGTGTATAAAAAAACTCAGCTTTTCCGCAGCCTTGCAGCTTTCAGATTGCGCAGCGGGTTGACGCCAAGAGCATAACTAATGATGAGCCAAAAATTTAGCTCATTAGTGGGCATATCAGCGTGACATTAATTCCCTTTCTTATTTTTTATCTCATAATCTACACTCTTTTCAATGTAAGGTTCACCACTTTAACATATTAAATAAAATAATATCTATGAACCCCACACCAAATCATATTTAATTACTTTTGTTTTTATGTTTTTGTTTTGTTATTTAGCTTTATTGTTTATGTTGAAAATAATTTGCACATAATAATTTGGGAACACAATTATTTAAAGATGCATTTTTTTTAAAAAAAGGAGTCTGAAAAAAAAATATTAGACATGCTTGAATGTAACAATTTAAAAAATACTTTTTGTTTTGTTTTGTTATTTAGCTTTATTATTTATGTAAAAAATAATTTACACATAATAATTTAATAATACAATTATTTAAGGATGCATAATATTTTATTTTTAAAAAAAGAGTATGAATATAAAAAAAAAAAGCTACACGTGCTTGAATGCACCGATCAAAAAATATTTTTTGTTTTGCTTTCTTATGTAGGTGTATTATTTATGTGGAAAATAATTTGCGCATAATAAGTTAATAACAAAGGGTTATTAATTAAAAACAAATTAGACATGCTTGAATGTAAAAATTACAATATGTCAATGATTAAAAAAAAAGATACATTGATTGACGAAGAAAACATTACAATAGGTGAACAATAAAAAAAATTATAATATGACGATAATTTAATTATCCTCTTTGTTGCGGGACCGAATTTTGCTTCCATATCTCCTCAATCAAGTCTGCTTAAGAAGCTGTATGTGTGTCGGAGTTGCGAACTTGGCATGACTGTTGAAAGTACGTATCATAATGTGGATGGTGGGCGTGGTTAATAATCGGCTTCGGGACAGTTCCCTCCACAACGTCGTAGTCAAATGCAAGTTCGTAGTTGTCCCGTTGTTCCTCAACAATCATGTTATGGAGTATCACATACGGTCTCATAATAATACCAATTTCTCTTTGATCCATCAGGCGAGCGGGGCTTGTATAATGGTAAATCGAGCTTGTAACACATCGAAGGCTCGTTCAACGTTCTTTCTAACTGACTCCTAATGTTATGCGAAGAGCTTATTCTTCGGCCCTTGGGGAAGAGGGATAGTTTTAACAAATGTCGCCCACTTCGCATAAATTCTATCTGAAAGATAATATCCTATATTGTACTGATACCCATTGACGACATACTCACGTTTCGGAGCCCGATCAGTATACAACTCTTGGAAAATCGGTGATCGGTGAAGGATATTTATGTTATTGAGACTTTCAGGCAATCCGAAGAATGCATGCCATATCCAAATGTCGTATGATGCAATGGCTTCAAGAATAATAGTTGGCACTATATAAATTTGCTTTTGAAATGATGCATTCCAAGCCGTTGGATAATTCTTCCATTCCCAGTGCATGCAATCTATGCTTCCTAGCATGCCGGAAAAGCACGGGCTTCAGCAACCTGTAGTAAGCGATCAACATCAGCTTGATTGGGTTTTCTCAAATACTATTCCCTGAAAATCTCAACGATGCCTAAGGCGAACTTCTTCATACATTTCATTGCGGTGCTCGCACCAATCTTCAAGTACTCACTAACGCAGTCATGGCTGCGGTACACTTAGTTAATGGCGTCAACCTACGTTTTTCGGCTACATTGTATCTAACCTGGAAGTACTCTGAATGATGGCCAAGTGCTTCCACAATAGGGAGAAATAAGTGCATCCGCATTCAAAATTTGCGACGAAAAAATGATGATCATTGTACAGTGAATCTTCCCGAAGTGATCTTAAGCGGTTGTGGGCAGCTTCTTTATCCCTCTTAATAAATTTCTTCTTTACCCGAGGCCTAGATGCCGAAGGCGTCAACTCTGTTGCTGGTTTAATAAGTTGGAAAAGGGTCGCCATATCCTGTTGAAGTTGTTGCTGATGCTGGAGAAAAGCACCCATTACCATGATATCAGTATCTGATGAAGATGAGGAGGATGAATCTTCTTCACAAGGCAGCTTCTCAACATTGAAATTATCCATTACAAATATCCTTTGCAAGATAATTATGTACAAAAATGTTAAAGTATAGAAGAGTAATAATTTGATTAAACAACAAAGACATGCCAAATTCATAAATTAATATCATAAGACGATTATACCAAATCATATCTAATACAATACATGGTAAAATAAAGTTACATACTACAATATTCGAACTTCATTTGAGCAACATTGTTCTTCTAATCTATGTAATAATGGGGGAGGGGAGACATATTACTGAAATGATGATGATGATTGTCGTGATCTCCATCTTATGATATGTGCTCTTCTTTCCTCATAATACGCTGCTTGTTCAGGACTCAACATTGAGGTATCCATCATCATTATTCTATCCTCTTGGGCCCTCAGCTTTTCTTCCCTCATCATCATCTTCTGTGCTTTTTCTTCTCTTGCTAGTGTGATATAATCTTTGAACATTTCATTCATAGCACTACTGTTACTGCTTAAGTCCTGCAACTTAGTTGTGAGTAAATCAACGACAGTGGTATTTGCCTTTTACTTTAGCCTTCTCTTCGCTGCTTTTCTCCCCTCGGGTCTTTCACTCCCACTGGCACCTTCCTCTCCCGCCTCTTCGGTGTTGGGATGGGACCTTTTGGAGGATCATGACCCTAACTTGGGTGGGTCACATATAGCCCTCCATTTTGGTTGGTCCTTGAGTAGCTCGTACCAGTGCTTGAGATCGGACTTCTTGCCTGTACGTTCTTTGTACAACTTTTGTGCTGCCTCCAGAATCATAACCTCGTTCCATCCACTTTGGTTGATACGCTCAACCTCTAACATAACACTCGCCCATTTATTGATGAGTAGGGATCATTGACCCAATCAGCCATTCAGCGTCTTCCAACAACAAGGCGAGGCTCCTCGTGGACGGTAGTCATTAAAATTGGAGGCCACCCTAGCCCAGAAGCCAAACTTCTTCTGATCATTCTCGATAACGGCATCCGTGCCCACATTAATCCAAGCATGTGTTAGCCATTGATCATCTTCAACCGTCCACTTCTTTGCACCGATACTTGAACCCCCTGCACTTCCTCCACATCCCCTTCAATACTAAGAACAATATCGGTCTCAGAATTTCCTACCCTAACCATTGCCCCGGTTGGCGTAGATAAAGGCGTAGAGCTGCTCCCTGCAAACAAGTAATTTAGGGTGGTGTGTGGTGGAGTATAGTGGGGAGGGTAATATAGGTACTTACTATGATACACATTGTGAGGATTATTATATGGTGGGGGGTAATAAGGTGGAGGATAGTTACGGGGGTTTTGATCAGAGCTATCACTTGGATTCCTGAAGTGGGGTTGTGGAGGGTAATATGGTTGATACATACGTTGGTTATAGTTAGGCGGTGAGTATGGATGGGTAAGACACGTGGGAATTACTTGGGGTAGTAGGAGTGTTACTATTCGTCCCAACTTGGGGTGAATCGTCTCCCTCAAGTAAACTAGTAAATGATGAAGGGATGCTAGAATCTATAATCAAGATAAAATTATGACCTACAAGCATGTTAATCATATTAATTAAAATGCTAACATCTTTTATACATCTAACATAAAAACATAAGAAATTTTAACTAACATGCCAAATACATAAGTTTCATATAATTCCCGAAGAATTCATCGTACCATTCCAATTCAATTATTTCCGTTCAATTTTTGTTTCCCAATTTGCAACACGTTTCAAATGAGTAAATGTAATGTTATTGGAAAAAAACATATCATGACATAATGACTAATTTCATGATTCAATATCATATTCAATTTAATTTTACTTCTTTAATTTTACGAACATGTCAATACTTTACAGAACTAAATTATTTAACCATATTATTTTAGCTACTAACATATATACTACCGCTTAACATAATTTTCCGATAACTTTGAAATTATCCATACTAACATATCAACATTCCAACTCTATAAATTTCATTTATATCTTTTTCAATTTATGAAACATTTGCAATTACTATTGCCAAGACTTAAAAACATATTCACATATTTTAATTCATTTTAATTTTACAACATAAATTTCACTAATATGCCTAATCATATTTTAATTTAAAATTTTACCAAGTTGCTAACTACTTATATAATAAAGTAACGATAATTACTAGCCATAATTATGTACTAATCAAGTCACATTATCATGTCACTAACGGTAAATACTTATACTCTAACTTGTGAAAACATAAATAATTAAATTTTACCACCTTGTTGATTATTTAAATGTAACCATATTCATTATTTTAGATACTAACATATAACCACTTAACGTAATTGCCTGACACTTTAAAAATTATCCATACTGACATATCAACATTCCAACTCTATAAATTTCATTTATATCTTTTTCAATTTATGAAACATTTGTAATTACTAATGCCAAGACTTAAAAACGTATTCACATATTCTAATTCATTTTAATTTTACAACATAAATTTCACTAAAATGCCTAATCATATTTTAATTTAAAATTTTACCAAGTTACTAACTACTTATATAATAAAGTAACCATAATTACTAACCATAATTACATACTAATCAAGTCACATTATCATGTCACTAACGGTACATACTTATACTCTAACTTGTGAAAACATAAATAATTAAATTTTACCACCTTGTTGATTATTTAAATGTAACCATATTCATTATTTTAGATACTAACATATATACAACCACTTAACGTAATTGTCTGACACTTTTAAAATTATCCATACTAACATATCAACATTCCAACTCTATAAATTTCATTTATATCTTTTTCAATTTATGAAACATGTGCAATTACTAATGCCAAGACTCAAAAACATTTGAAATTACTCATTCCAACTCTATAAATGTTATTTATTTTTTTTTTCAAAGTACGTCACATTTGAAATTACTAATGTGAAGACTTAAAAACATATTCACATATTTTTATTCATTTTAATGTTACTACTACAAATTAACCGACATGCCTAATCATAATTTAATTTAAAATTATACAAAGTTACTAAAAACATAGTCGCATGATATTTATTTAATCACATTCATATTATCATATAAAATATTCACATATTCTATACATATAACATGTGAAAACATAGTATATTTGAACTTAAATGCCAAATAAATTTAAATGTAATCATATGAACTATTTTATACACTAACATAAAAAAGTATAACAAAATTTTGAATTACTAAATTCATTTACAAAGCATTTCAAGTTAATAATGTCAACACTTATAAATAACGAAATCATATTCACATAACAAAATTTCTTAATATTTACTTATTTTACTAACATATAAACTAACATATAACAAAACAAAATTTTTCAATACTATTAAAAAAATTGAGACTCACAATGTTGTTCACTTCTTTTTTGGTTGAGAGCACCTCCAACTTTTCTACAAAATAATAACAAGATATTATAAATATAACTACAAAATTTAAAATTATAAAAGAAAGTATTTTAATGGAATGGAAATTAGAAACACTTACAATTGCTTCACTTTTAGATGAAGTTGCTCACAAATATAACAAAGTTGCTTCGAAATTTTTTGAGGGATATTGAAATTTTTGTGTGTTCATTTTGCACAAAATGACACCTATTTATAGCAAGCATACATCAACCAAAAAAAAAAAAAAACCTTCACCTGTTTTAAATTGAGCCGTTGGGAAAAATCTGAATTCAACAAAAAAAAAATTGGAACCCAAATAATTTGCCCCAAGTTACCGTTGCCAATGGCTGGAAGTTCAGACAATGCATGGGACAACAGCTTTTAACAGCATTTTCCTTTTTTTTTTTTTAACCAAGCGATAGTTAAAAAAAAAAAAAAACGAGTCAAACGCGTCAAAACGACATTGTTTTGACCCAGAAAACAACAAAAAAAAAGTAAGGCCGAGCGGCCCGCGTTTGCAAGCTGCCCAATGAGCCGCGCGCCGTGGGCCCGCTGCTGTGCAGTCACGGGCAGCCCACAGGTTCGCCAGCAAATTTTCCAGGCCCATGAGTTAGGCACTAGAAATGGTCTACTGTCTGCCTACTCCAGCCTCGAGATTTTTGTTGACTTGGTCTTTTCCTGTCCGAATGCAGAATAAATGTCTGTACAATACAGCAAGGATATGTATATCCATCTTTTAATCGCAAGGCCATGTGGCAAAAAATTTTGACTGTGCACTACAACAACTTTTTACTTGGATAAACTAGACCGCATATTTATTTTTATTTATTTAATTATTAGATCGCATATGATACACAATAATTTAGTCGTAGATTTAGGGTTTTGAATTGATGGCGTTCACTTACAAAGATTTACCACCAAGTGTAAATGATTTAATCAAACAATTAACCATTGTAAATTTGCACAAATTGATACTCAATGACAGAATCTAATTTGTTCATAAATGCCACAATCAAATATTCAAATCTGTGCATGAAAAATTAACAAAAATAAATAGAAAGTTTTGAAATTTGGCAAAAACAAACCAAACTTGATTTTCGAACTTTCGGAGTCGAAGTAGTCAAGTAGATGCTTGACGTTGTGAAGAATTCACCAATCAATTGCTATCTACACAAAATAAGTTGAGAACAATCAACTAAAAATAATGGAAATCGTCAAATGACTCAAATCGAAACCCTAACCAGCCAAAATCTAACCAGCTTATTGCTTAATCTTATGCTGCGGTTCAGGGTTCAGTCGGTTCTGCCTGGTGGTGGGTTACCGACAAGTCGGCTCGGCACGATCCAGCTGGGTGGCTGCGTTACGCGGTGGCCGGTGGGATGAGCGCATGAATCAGTTCTGCCTGGTGATGGGTTGCATTGCGTTGTGAGAGGGTGAGAGTCTAAGAGGAGCATGAGAGGGTTGGAGATATATATATATATATATACACACACACACGTATGCATATATATATGTACATATATATGTATGTATATATATATACACACACACACACACACACACATGCGCACACACACACATATATATATACACATACACATACACATATACATATATATATATATATATATAATATATCTATATATATATCTATATATATATAGATATATATATATACTATATATATATATATATATATATATATATATATATATATATATACATATAATAATAATAATAATAATAATAATAATAATAATAATAATAATAATAATAATAATAATAATAATAATACATCCTGAAATCCCTGAAGCTCTCACGGGTCGACCATAGTAAGGAGTGGAAGGAGAGGAAGACCATGGATTTTGGCACAACCCAGCCCAATTTCTACACCAGAAGTTCAAAATGAGGGAGGGACACCGAGTCTTGAGGAAGGATTCTCACAATCAGAGCAAATAATGGAGGAATCCAATAGAATAGTATTCAAACAGATAGAGCATCAGCCGACTGTTCAAGTCAAATCTAAGAGCTCATATGCCAGCCTGATCCTGATAAAGGAATAGAACTCAAATCCGTGCCTACTGAGGTAATAAATGAAACCAAAGTTGCAAAAAATGGCATGGTAGATGTGGAAAACAAGATTAAATATTGGCAACATGCGGTCCTATACTCTATGTTGGGTGCAAACCCTCCATATGAAGTAATGCAAGGTTTTATTAAGAGAATATGGCCAGCTTATGAAATAGATTATTCAAGTTTAAAGAGGAGTATTCTTAATCAGGTTCTGTAATTTGTAGGATAAGATCGCAGTTGAGGAAAAAGGTGTCTATTTCTTTGATGCTAAACCCTTCCTAGTCAAAGGGTGGAACCCTAAAATGGACCTTAAAACTAAAGAAATCAAATCCTTCCCCATTTGGATTCAACTCCTTGATCTGGATTTCAAATTCTGGCATAGTGAGAGCCTTAGCAAAATCGGAAGTATCTTGGGAATCTCTTTGATGACAGATAAGTACACAAGAGATAAGTAGATAATCAAATATGCTAGGCTATTAATTGACATATCCCCAGATGGTCAATTCCCTGATTATATAGAGTTCTTCAATGAGCATGAAACTCTAGTTAGATAGCAAGTGGTTTACGAATGGAAGCCTCTTAAGTGTTTGCACTGCAAAATATTTGGTCATGAGGAGAGTCACTATAAAAAGAAGCTTAGCAGCAGGCAGGAATGGAGACAAAACGTAACTCCTCCTTCAGCAAGCCCACACTAGATACAACACCAAGAAAATACAGATGAGCAGTTAGAATTCAGTCCAGTGTCAAGAAGAGTAGCAGCAAAGCAGGTTAGTACTAGGGATGACAATGGGGCGGGTTGGGGACGAGAGGCATATTCCCCGTCCCCATCTCCGCTAGGATCCCCGCTTTCCATCCCCGCGGAGAAAAAATCCCTCCCCGTCCCCATCCCCAGTGGGGATTTAATCCCCGACGGGGCCCCAACGGTGATTTTTCCCTGTAGTTTTTTTTTTCACCTAATCAAACTCTTCTAAACTCCATGTAACAAAAGTGTAATAAAATTCATTAAATTTTACAAGCCAAACCAAATTAAAGTGTAACAAGTTATGCAGTATAAATCTAACAATACATAAATTATATAAAACAATTCAACCAAATTCTAAAGCAAGTCAAACACAACCATAATTCAAGAACTAAAAGTTTAAAACACAACCAAAGTTCAATAATCGTTCACCATGAAATACAACAATGTCTATAATTTAACAAAGAAACGTAAGCGAAAGTCATCTAAACATCGGGTTCATCTTCAGTCTCACGATCTTCATAATCAGCCGAAGCAAGAATGAGGAAGATTGAAAGAATCAACCCAATTCCAAATGCCAACAGACAAAATATGGTTATATATCTAAGGTTTTTGCCAAGAAAATTACAAATATAACTTTCCTTGTTTCATTTAAAAAATTGGAAAATGCGGTTATTTATGTAATTTTAATTAAAAATAGGGACGGAGACGAGGATTTTTCCCCAGTCGGCGTATAGGGGATGGCAATGAGAATGGGGATAAATCCCCAATAGGGAAACAGGGACGGGGACAGCGCAGCCTACATCCTTGTCTCCATCTCCATCCTCGCGCAGGGATTAATTTTTTGCCCCGTCCCCATTGGGGATGGGGATTTTTTCCCACTTCGGGGCAGGGCCCCGACAGGGACGGGTTTTCCCCAACTTTTTGCCATCCCTAGTTAGTATTTCACCTATAGAAGCACCCAAGCTACTTAATTAACTTTCAAGCTTTGCACAACACAGTGATGGGGACTCTAATAGAGAGTAGATGAGGGACTTAGTACCCTATGGATAACATAGTCTCATGGAACATTGGAGGCCTTAATTGGCCTAATAAACAGGAGGATGTTAGGTCCTTATTGCATCTAAATAATGTGGGTTTGATAAGCCTTTTCGAGACAAAAATAAAGGCAGAGAATGATAACAAGGTGGCTGCAAGTACATTCCCAGGTTAGAGATGGCAAAACAACTCAACTCCTCTCATAAAGGGGAGAATATGGGTTGCATGGAAACTAAGATCTTATAATCTGACTATACTAAAGGTGACTGATCAAATAGTACACTTTCAGGCTATCTAAGTAAGTACAAACAAAAGGTTCTACATCACTTTTGTTTATGGCATGAATCAACAGCAGCAGTAACTTTCAATGTGAAAAGATCTACATGAACTCTCAGAGAGTATAAATGAAGTTTGGAGTATACTAGGGGATTTCAATGCAATTCTTTATAAAGACGATAGAGTGAGGGGAATGAAGTACATAAATCTGATGTTAGAGATTTTGCAGAATTCCTTAAAAAAGGAAAGTTGTTTGAAATGAGATGGACTGGTTCTTATTACTCTTGGACCAATAAGACAATATGGAGTAGTATTGACAGAGTCATTATAAATAGCCCTTGGTATAGATGTTTTGATTTTACACAAAATCATATTTTGCCAATAGCCTTTCTGATCATGCTCCAATGGTGGTAAAATTTCCAAACTCACCAAAACCAAAAGGAAGATTCTAGTATTGTGAAATGTGGAGCAAGCATAAGGAGTTTGCTAAAATAATGGAGATCGCAAAACCTTCTTCAAATGAGGAAAAACCTATGGTGTAGTTCAGGAGGTTCCTAGCAAACATGAGACCCTTACTCAGCAAGATCAACAAAGATAAACTTGCAAACTTGAGGTCCCAGCAAGACAGGGCAAGAGCTGAACTGACTGGAATACAACAACAATTCAGCTTGACCCTAAAAATGCAAGACTCATTAAATAAGAAAAGCAAGGTAGAGACAAATATATAGACATCCTCTTCTGAAGTGTGGTCTTGATGAAACAACAAACCAAGATAGAAGGGCCTGACTATGGGGATGAAAACACCAGACGGTTTTTTACCAAAACCAATCAAAGGAAGCTAGCAACATATATCTACACTATCAAGGATGGAAATGACAACACAGTGGAAGGGTTTGAAGCAGTGGGGAAGCCTATGTACAACTATTATAAAGAACAGTTAGGAACCCAACATTCTACATGAGAAAGCATTGATGAAGATGTCATACAGCAAGGACACATCCTATCCCCTCAATAGCAGGTAGCATTGTGCCAACCATTTATAGACAAGGATATTAAAGAGGCCATCTTTTCAATTCCAAGCATCAAATCCCTTGGTCCAGATGGCTTTAGCAGTGGGTTCTATAAAGTGACATGGTCAGTAATAAACCCCTTTGTATATGCAACAGTCGAAGAATTCTTCCATACAGTATGATGCCCAGCTATATAAGTGAAACCAGGCTTACTATTCTCCAAAGATCCCTAACCCACAAAGGGTAACAGAGTTCAGACCCATCTTATGTTGCAATGTCATTTACAAGGCTATTTTAAAATTACTTTATCAAAGAATAAAAGAAGTCTTACCTCAGCTGATAAACCAAAGCCAAAGTGCTTTTGTCAAGGGGAGAGAGCTGCTGTATAAAGTTTTAATCCGTCCAGACTTGGCATTAGGATATCAGAGACTCCACATCTTTCCAAGATGCATACTTAAGGTTGATCTCTAAAAAGCTTTTGATTCAATACACTGGGGGTTCCTAAAGGAATTATTAACTACTTTGAAATTTCCCTCAATGTTTGTCAAGTGGATAATGGCATGTGTTACATCAGTCCATTTCACCATAGAATTGAATGGGAAAGACAGTGGGGAGTTTGAAGGGGAAAGGGGCCTCAGACAGCGAGATCCTTTATCCCCCCTGCTTTTTGTTATATTAGTGGACTACTTATCGAGCTTGATGAATGAAACAACATTGCTACCGGGCTTTAAGTACCACCTAGGCTACAAGAATATTGGGCTTACCCATTTAATGTTTGCAGATGATTTAATGATGTTCCTAAGGCAGATAAAACTACATTATAGCATTTAAAGCACGCTTTTCAGGATTTTAACAATACTACAGGGCTGAAAGCAGACCTCTAAATGTCCCAAATGGTCTTGGGAGACTGTAATCAATCCCTGCAGAGGGAATGTCTACAAGCAACCGGGTTCACTGAAAGCACATTCCCTTGAAGTATTTGGGAGCACCAATTATAGCAAGTAGAGTAACAAAAACAAAATGCAGAAGTTTGGCTGACAAGATCACAGCAAGAGTTCATCCATGGTCTATAAGGAATATCTCTTTTACTGCAAGAGCTAGATTGATTAATACTGCTGTATTTGGTATGCACTCAAATTGGGCATCTATCTTTCTACTTCCAAAGAGGTGACAAATATGCTCACACAAATATGCATAAACTATTTCCGGAGTGGCTCTGAAGATTACAAAAGAATCCCCATATGTTTCCGAGCGACAATCTTGCATATATATATATATATATATATA